>PVIW01002350.1:33445-44048 GCA_004026585.1 Noctilio leporinus | reverse complement strand
GTATCTGACCTGTGGAGGAAGATTTAAAATCCTAAGGTAAGTATACTGGAAGAAAGAAATCACTTCTAAGTATAAACAAATGCCTGATTACCCAAAAGTTCTGAAATACCAGTATAGTAGTATCTATAACAAACTCTTATGCCCACTTTTTTTTTAAGATTTTATTTCATTATTTTTAGAAAGAGGGGAAGGAAAAGAGGCAGAGAGGGAGTGAGACATCAATGTATGGTTGTCTTTCACCTGCCTCTTATGCCCACTTTTAAAATTTGTTGCTTTGGGGAGGGATAATGGAGCAGGTCTGTGCAGTGTAAATCCTGAAATAGGTAGGTAGCCATGAGATGCAATTGCAAAGAAAGCATTCAGACCTCTGGCCAAGATGGCCATGCTGCATCTCCTTCCACAACTATGAAGGAATACAACTACCTCAAAACCAAAGTCAAGTAGAAAATCCAGAAAATCGAGCTGCATGGAAATCCAACAAAGCTATAAAGAAGAAATACTCATCTAGGTGGGTGGAAGGGGCACAGCCGGGACAATGAGGACATGGTTTGGCAGCACGGTGGCTGCAGTGGAACAGTGGATGTGGTTCGCCAGCAGAACGCTGAGTCACACGGTAAAGAAAAAAGTAGGGACATCTAGGAGGCACTCTGAGCACCCGGCCAGAAGTGGGGTGGGATCAAGTCTCACCGCTTACGCTTGTTTAGAGGCCCCCATGGTCCTACAACACCCACAGACCCACCCACTCTGGGACCACAGCCAGGGCAACAGCTAGAGAGGCACCAGTCCCGTACAGGAAGCGGGACAGGTGCCTGGAAAAGGGGTGAGTGCTGAGCAAGCAGCACAGCTCCCCCTCAGACCCTCCCTCACATACAGCACCACAGCATGGTGAACGGGCCACCTGCACTGACAAATCCCTAAGGCTCCAACCCTTACAACGTAACAGGTATGACAGTGTGACAGCTCTAAGACATACAGGCAAACAAGGAAGGAGCTCATTATAGTTGAGGAGACAGCAAAGTATGGCCCAAAAGAGGGAGCAGATCAAGGTTCCAGTAGAACTAAGCAATGAGGAGACAGCCAACCTAACAGATGCAGAGTTCAAAAGGCTAGTGATAAAGATGTTCACAGGCTTGATAGGTATGCTTGAGTACAGTAAACACAGAAAGAAATGAAGGCTATGCTAGGTGAAATGAAGAGAAACACACGTGAACCAACGGTAAAGGGAGGGGAACCACGGTTCAAATCGATGATTTGCAACATAAGGAAGAAATAAAGAGTCAACCAATACAAAATGAAGCAACAAGAATTCAAAAAAATGAGGAGAGGCTTAGGAACCTCTGGGACAACTTTAAGTGTGCCAATATCTGAATTGTAGGGGTACAGAAGAAGAGGAAGAGCAAGAAATTAAAAACTTGTGAAAAAATAATGAAGGACAACTTCTCAATTTTGGTGAAGGAATATATTATATATATATATTAGTCCAGGAAGCACAAACAGTCTCAAACAAGCTAGATCCAAACAGGACCACACCAAGACACATCATCATTAAAATGCCAAAGTTTAAAGATAAAGATGATCTTAAAAGCAGCAAGAGAAAAAGAGCTGCCTACAAAGGGGTTCCTATAAGACTATCGTTTGATTTCTGAAAAGAAACCCTGTAGGCAAGAAGGGACTGACAAGAAGTATTCAAAGTGATAAAAAGCAAGGACCTACAACCAAGATGACTCTACCCAACAAAGCTATATTAATTGGGATGGAAGGGCAGATAAAGTGCTTCCCAGACAAGGTAAAGCTAAAGGAATTCATTATCGCCAAGCCATTATTATACGAAATGTTAAAGGGGTTTACTTAAGAAAAAGAGGGTCAAAACTATGAACATTAAAATGACGACAACACGGATGCCCTAGGGATCACAACCATCAACAACAGAACCTAAAAAAACTAAGCAAATAACCAGAACAGGAAGAGAATGAAAGGTATGGGGATCATTTGGAGGATTATCAGCTGGAAGGGGTAAAAGGAAGAAATGGGGTAATGGTACATGGATTAAGAAGCATCATTGGTAGGTACAGAATAGACAAGAGAAAGTTAAGAATAATATAGGACAGGATGAAACCAAAGAAGTTATATGTACAACCCATGGACATGAACTAAAGGAGGGTAGAATTGTTGGAGGGAAAGTGGGTATTGGGTTGAGAGAAGCAAAGGAAAAAGAAATTGGGACAACTATTAACAGCATAATGAATAAAATGTACTTTAAAAAAATGGAAACTGCTCTGGATAAAAAAAAAAAAAAATTATAACATGTACAGAATAGTACATCATACATAGTAAGTACCCAGTTAACTTGGCTTTATTACTATTATTATTATTTTTTACAGGCAAATGTGATTTTAAACCCAAAATAAATAGACAACAAACAGAATAAAAGAAAAAAGCCCTTTGTGTATTTTAATTCCACAAATCATGCTTTCTTATCAGTTATGACATTGCTCTGCTTCCTAAAATGAACGTTTAATTTAACAAACACTATTATGGCACCTTGCACTGGGTTGAATGGTAATACCCAAACAAATGCACACATGTTCTATCTAACACCTGGAACCTGTAAAGGTAATCCTATTTGGAAAAAGGGTCTTCGTAGATATGCTGAAGGATCTTGAGATGAGATCACCCCTAAATTAAGGGCAAATGTTCTTGTAAGAGCCACATGGAGAAGGTGGTATGAAGATGGAGACAGGGAGATGTGGCGACAAGCCAGGAAGTACTGCTGGCCACCAGAAACTGACTGAGGCAAGAAACAGACCCCCTTCCTCTAGTCCCCAGAGGAAGCATGGCTGCCAGAGTTTGGACACCTAGTTCCTACAACTGCCAGAGAATAAACTTTTGTTACTTTAAAACACCAAGTTTGTGAAAGGGGAAGATGTGAAGACTAAGTAACTTGCTCGAAGTCATGAAGCAGGTAAACAAGGAAGCCTAGGTCTGCGCTGGCTCCAGAGATGGTGTGGATGAAGGTCTGAAGGGTGGTGGTGGTGGTGGGGTACAATCTTTCTTCCAGCAGCCTATGTGATGCACACCCTACGTCGACGAAGCAAGGGGGTCACTTATTCAGCCCACGCTCAGCTCTAGACAGAAACAATTGTCCAAAGTAGCAGCTCAAAGTGTGCATCCCTCCACAGAAACTAGCTGATGAAGGGGAGGACCAGCAGCCGTCCTGCCCTCTCAGGATACCTATAGGCTCCGGCTATCACACCCCACTGTGCTGTTTCCAAAGCTACCTGCACAGCAGTAGTGGCCCAGCTACTTAGCCCTTGTATTTTTATGGCAACAAGTGGGGATAGGTCAGCTTTTGGGTTTTCCAAGGCTGTAAGTAAAACAGCTGAAAAAAATTTAAAAACCTCTTCTTCTTGCTAGCATTTCCAGAGCCTTCTGAATAACAAAAATTTTCTGTCCTCCTGTCAATAGGACAGTGTCACTGGGGTAGGGGTGCTCAGGTATGAAAGGACAATGGCTCCTTGGGAGAGATGGCAGCCAAACTGAAGGACCAGAAAAAAGCCCTGCTTGTGGGACTTTGCAGAAGCACTTCTCAGGGAAGGAGCATGAAGGAGGAGCAGTGTCCCTGTGCCATTCAGAGGTCACTGCTGTCACAAGTTACTGGGCTCCCCATGGTGTGCCAAGGGCAGTGGCTTTAGAGAACAGATGGGTAGAAGACTGGACCTGCATTTACCAGGCAGTGGCAGTTACCACACTGAGCCCTCCGGGTGCTTAGGAAGACCAGACCCAGTTTCAAGATAAGGAAATAAGAGTGTCAGGTGGGGATGTCACGTGGCACCAAGTCATAGGGAACAAAGACGGGGCTGGGACGGAAACCCAGGTTTGTCTGGCCAAGGTTCATTCTCCACTCCACAACACCCTGCATTAAAGGAGGATCCCTCCTGGGAAAAGCTGGTTTCTAAGGCTCAAACTTGATATGGGGTAGAATTTAAGAGAATTAGGGAAACTTCAAATCAACTTCTTGTAAAGAAACTCTTATCCTTTTGAAATCCTTTTGGGTTTTTTGGGGTCTGATATAGGTCTCACAATTTTAAAACAGATGACAATGTCTGAGGGCATGTTCGTTAATTCTGACTAAACACGAGGAAGTTTGACCCACAGGAACTCAAAATGCACAGAAGCAGGCCTTAACCAAACAAAATAATAAGTTTATGGTCCTGGTTGGGTAGCTCAGTTGGTTAGAGCATTGTCACAATATGCCAAAATTGATGGTTTGATCTCTGGTCAGGGCACACACAGGAAGTTGTCAATAATTGCATCAGTAAGTGGAACAACAAATCTCTTCCTTTCTCTAAAATCAATAGATTAAAAAAATTTTTTTAATGATGTTATTTATTTTTAGCGAGAGGAGAAGGGAGGGAGAGAGGGAGAGCCACATCAACATGTGGTTGCCTCTCGGGCATTCCCAATGGAGTGGGAACCTGGCCTACAAACCCAGGTATGTGCCCTGACTGGGAACTGAACCAGCAGGTTGGCACTCAATCCACTGAGCCACATCAACCAGGGCTAAATTTAAAAAATAGTAATTTTTTAAAATTAAAAAGTAATGTTTATTATTTTTAGAGAGAGGGGAAGGGAGAGAGGCAGAGAGGGAGAGAGACATCAATGTATGGTTGCGTTTCACCTGCCTCCAGCTACGGACCTGGCTGGAGACCTGGCTTGCAACCTGGTTATGTGCCCTGGCTGGGAACTGAACCAGCGACCTTTGGGTTTGCAGGCTGCACCACATTCACTGTGCCACCAGCCAGGGCAAAATGACAAAATTTAAAAAGTGTTTATGTATATATATTTGCCACTTGAACAAAATCCAGGTATTTCCTTCCCTGAGAAAACAAGAGGGAAGAGTGAGCACTTGAGCGAGCGGTGGCTTCTAAACAGCAATATCGAAGCATCACTGGTGGGAGTCTGACCTACATAAGGTTTTTTTTAGGCAGCAGTCATCTGAAGCCGAAAAAATGGAAAGGTTGGCTAAAATTAGGTATAGCTGAGTAGAAAAATCCCTCATACTCTCTCAGGTTTGTTTATTAGCTCTTTTACAAGTGTTACACCCATCCTGCCTAATGGAGTCTTGTTCAAGGATTTAACTTCATTCTTTAGGATGGCAGAGGCGGGTGGGAGAAGAATGCAATCCTTGGAGAGGAGAAAGGGAACTGTGAATTTCCAACCTGCCGCACGTTTCTGACCTCCCACAGCATGTCCCCTGGCTGAGCCCCTGCAAAATGGAAATGGCACAATCAAGGCCACGAGAGGGACGCCCGGGCTCCTCCTCCGAGACTGATCTTCCCGCAGTGGCTTCCGGCTCCCGGGTGCCGGCCACAGTGTTGCTGTGGGGGACTGAGCCCTCACTGCTCTCTTTGTGAGTGTAACCTGCCACTCCGGAAAGTGGCTCAGCATGTTATCACATCGTGCAAGCAAGCCCGAAGGCGCACGGACAAGAAATAACCTTGGCTGACAGGATGAGCTTTCCTCTCAGCTTTCAGCATGGGGCTGTGAGTCCACAGTGGGCTGGGGTGATGTAATGACTGGCTGTTCCTCCTTCCTGAGTACTCGTCCTCTCAGACAGGGATATGTAAGTGGGTCCATCTTAGGGGCTTAAAATGCCAAGTGCCTAATGCCTTGGTTAAATTTCCTTGAACTTCCCTGGCCAGATAGCTCAGTTGGTTAGAGCATCGTCCCAATACTCCAAGATTGGGGGTTCGATCCCTGGTCAGGGCATATACAGGTATCAACCAATGAATGCATGAGTAAGTGGAACAACAAATCAACAGTTCTCTTTTCCCCTCTCTAAAAATTAATCAATAATTTAAAAGAATTTCCGTGAACCAATATTTTACTGATTGATGCAAATATCTAATTTTATCACAAAAATAATCATCCCCACCATGGCTGAGTTTTCATCTCATCAGATCAATTCCTATTCGGATTTTTAAGGTATTTCTAAAGATTCTTATACATTAATAATAAAGACACATAAAAGTATTTAAACCAGTACTTCCTCCCCCTCCGCTTTCACAGAAACATGCACAGGCTCTCCTGCAGAGGCTCTCCTGCCGTGGGCAGCTGGCTCTGGCCTCAGGAATGTGGGCTCCGAGCGCCTTTTGCTACCACTGCCAGAGGAGGGCAGAGCTGGCACTGCACTTACAGATGGGACTTCTGTCATTTCCTTTCAAGTCAACCACAGTTAGGGAATCTTAAATAGGTGCCAAGGACCGCGGAGGGCTGACCACCTTACCTTGGGGGTGACACCTGGCAGCAGGGGCCCCTCTGGCAGCAGCAGCCTCTGCCCAGGCCATGCTGTTTCCTGGCGGTACAGCTGCTGTCCCAGACACCATGGCCCAGGGAGACTGGTCAAGGGATACTACGCATGTAATCAAGAATTAGTTGCTGCCCTGGCTGGTGGCACAGTGGATAAGGTGCCGGCCTGCGAACCCAAAGGTCGCTGGTTCGATTCCCCAGCCAGGGCACATGACCAGGATGTAAACCAGGTCTCCAGCCAGGTCTGTGGCTGGAAGCAGGTGAGGGGTAACCATACATTGATATTTCTCTCCTCCTCTGCCTCTTTCCCTTCCCCTCTCTCTCGAAATAATAAAATCTTTAAAAAAAGAAAAAAAAAGAATTAGTTGCTGCATGACTATTCATCTTGTGCTGCCTATAGTGGCAGTCTTATAGCAAGAACTAGCAAGGCTTGAATTTAGAAATCACTCCCAAGAAAACACACTGCTTTATAATTTAAATGAAAAGATGAAAATGCAGTGCTGTGCATTTTCTGTAGATCGTCAAACCCTAACTGTGTCATAGATGATTGCTGGGGCCTCCTCCAGTTTCCACTGGCCAGCCGTACACCAGGAACATCCTGCTACAGGCACTTCCTTTGCCCTTTGTTGGTAGAAACAAACAGACTTGGAGCACTTTATTAGATAGGGGAACAAACCCAGAAGGGCTGGAGTTCTCAGGTGAGTTCACAATTATCAGCACACAAACAACACCCTCTATACAAAATTCTAAGTATCTGCATGAATTAAAAAGGTGGAGGAGGTGGGGAGAGCAGGAGAACCACAAAGGTATGAACTAAACAGAATATATAGGGTGTGTGCAATCAACTGGCAAAATTTTAGTAGAACAAACAACATACCACAAGTGTATTTTGAAATAAATTTATTCTTATATGTCATTATTTTTTTAAATGTTAAAAAAAGTCTCCATTTGCTGCAATAATAGGCTCAATCTGACTTCAGAATCTTGAGCACGTTTAATTAACTTTTCTTTATCCATGGACATCATCATGTTTCCAGTCTTAGCTTTAACAGCCTCTTTACCGGAAGAAGGTTGTTTATTAACTTCTCTCTCACTCACAAATGCTCCAAACATAACAGTCTAAAGGATTGGCATCTAGTGAACTAGGTGGTCAGATTTCCTTTGACCAGAATTCAGGAACACTGACACTGAGAAATTCTTGCACTTTTTTGGCATCATGTGCTGATGTGCCACCTCGTTGGAAGATAAAATGATATCCATTTACAACTTGCTTCATCCACGTTACAACTGTTTCTCCCAAAATGCCAAGGTAAACATCAACAGTCACCTTCAAGCCAATGAAAAACAATGTGGAGTTCATGATATCTCCTCTTATGCTGACAACACCTAACACCATCACTGTGGCAAGAAATTTCATTTTCATGACAGTTGTGACTTCATTAAGATTCTCACATAGCCACCTGTTATTTTTTCTATTGACTATTTGGTCCTGCTGAAAATCCTTTTCACCAGGAAAGAAAATCTGAGGGGTTTTTCAGTTTTGTAAGCAGTGTCTTTGCTTTTTTCTTTGTCTGATGTGTCATAAACTAACCTCTTCTAAGAACATACCATCTGTATATTATCTTCAGCAACAACCTTGCAAACCTTTGCATCAGCCATCTGCAGTTCTCTTGCTATGGAGAGCATTGACTTTCCTGGATCTTCACTGATGATCTCCTGGATTCTGTGTACAGTATATGGACTTGTGCGATCCCTGCATACCTTACGCATTTTCCTTGTTGGTATGGTGACATCAGGATCAGTATCATACACCTTCTTCACATTGTCAACTGTACGTAAAGAGATGTTATTGAAGTTGCAATTTTCTTAGCAGTTGGCCCTGCACGCAGTCCAGAAATTATGGTTGCTCTAACATCTATTCCTTTGACATGACGCTTGCTCTCAGAATTTAATACTTTATATCTGAAACAATGATGTTAAATCATAACCTTAGAAACACAGTTTTTCAAAATTAGTAAACAGCACATGAAATAAGGAGAT
Organism: Noctilio leporinus; assembly: GCA_004026585.1. NCBI lineage: Eukaryota > Metazoa > Chordata > Mammalia > Chiroptera > Noctilionidae > Noctilio > Noctilio leporinus. The sequence goes on along the minus strand of PVIW01002350.1, from coordinate 35,699 downwards.
GCAACGTTACTGCCAATGTACCGTGCGTGGCCTGTACACAGGTGTCCGTTTATAGTGGCCATTCTGTGCTGGAGCCCACGTGTGTTTGTCAGCCGGGCGGATGCATGACGCTGAACTGCTATTTGAATGGGCTCCACTACAAACTGATGCCACTTTGGTGGAGAAAAGGCTCTACAGCTATAGAATGATTTAACTTTGAGAATCTCAGAGTTAGTCAGGAAGCTGGACAAATGAAGCACTCAGTGAGGAACCTGTCTGGACCTTCTTACCATCGCCCCAACCCTGCTGGCTTTCAGAGGCTGGGCTTCCACTTCCCCCACCCAGCCTCAGGTCTGCCCAATACCAGAGCTAGCCCACGATCCCGAGCTCCTAACAAATGCCCTAACCTGCTACCTTCTCTAGAACTCAGGGGACATTAATCAAAAGGGTCATGCTCAGTTTTTGACTTCAACCTGTGGCAAGCCATAGCCTAAAGCCATTCTGCACCTCATATAGCACAGAGCTCCTCACTTGCCCCTTAGCTGGTCTCTAGACTATACCATGCCAGAGTCACCTGTCGCAACCAGCTTTTTCTGAACTGGGAACATATTAAGGTAACTTTTAAAACAAACTGAGCCTGCGAACCCAAAGGTCACTGGTTCGATTCCCAGCCAGGGCACACCACCAGGTTGCAAGCCAGGTCTCCAGCCAGGTCTGTGGCTGGAGGCAGGTGAAAGGCAACCCTACATGGATGTTTCTTTCCCTCTCTGCCTCCTTCCCTTCCCCTCTCTCTGAAGAAAAAAGAAAACAAACAAAAAGCCTTATTGAGGGTTTATTTATTGTTGCTCTTAATTTTACTAACACACTTGAGTTCTACATGCAAACTCCAAAGCAACCCCACAAAAGGGGCAACCACAAAAAATGACTGCCCTGAGCTGCTGGAGGTTTCATGCTGTTGCAGGGAGTATAAACTGGCACAGTCATGTTAAGAAAATTGTGGCAGCATCTACTAATTCAAGTACACCCATGTCCTTTGGCTCCTTCTGTATGCATACCACATACCTACTTGGGGATACCAGACAGAAATGTGCACCTCCGTCCCCAAAGACACACTAAGTGCATGTTCACCATGGCACTTATCCCCATCGGGACACTGAAACCACCAACAGGGTAAGGGATGGGCAAACTGTAGGAGTCCCTCAGAAACACATGGCCAAAAGAAGAGACAACCACTCATAACAATGGAACGCACCCCACACCCGGTGTGCGGTGAAGAAGCCGGACAGACTCACTGGGCCACTCCACCCAAAGAACACTCAAAAGCAGCCCAGTGAGTCTGTGTGTCAGAATGAGGACAGGTGTGACCCTCGGGAGGGAGGAGATAGGAGAGTGAGGGGCTGCTGGGTATTGGTTACTCAGGCAGAGTCTCTTTGTTGAAATGCACCAACCTAAATTAGTTATGATTTGTATAGTTTTCCGTATGTGTATTGTGTATTTCAATAAAAAGTTAAGAGAATATCTCATCAGATTTTTAAAAAATGCTCTCATGCATGCAATGGTTCTTGACATAGCCTTTCTTAAGCCAATTTCTGTGAGAAAGGAAAGAGAGAAACGGGACCTATTTCTATTATAAAGGCTATTTTTATGAACTCAACCTTTTTGATATCACCTTACTATGAAAACAGTTGTGCCTGAGATAGTTGGTCCTCTGTCATGGGGGCAGGTCTAGGATGTCACAGTGGAGCCAGGTGGGCCCAGGATGAGCCCTGGCTTCACTATGCAGCAAGACTCCTCAACTGTGACGTGCAGACAAGAAAGAAGTGACATGGGCGGGGGGGAGGGTGCCAGCCCATAAACACCTGATCTCATCAGAATGGAAGGCAGGGGGGGAAGGCAGAAGCAGCTCTCTGCCCATTCTTTATAACCTAAATGCAGATGCTGGAGCCATTCAGAGGTTCTCTGTCAGCTGGTACTGTGGATAATGGTGGTCCAACACCACCAAGGGCGAAATATTCAGCAGCTACATGGAACTTCACCTTATACATTTATCCCAATACTTTTTTTTTTTTAATATTTTTTTAAGATTTTATTTCATTATTTTTAGAAAGAGGGGAAGGGAGAGAGGCAGAGAGGGAGAGAAACATCAATGTATGGTTGCGTTTCACCTGCCTCCAGCCACAGACCTGACTGGAGACCTGGTTTGCAACCTGGTTATGTGCCCTGGCTGGGGAATCGAACCTGCGACCTTTGGGTTCGCAGGCCGGCACCTTAACCA
>PVIW01002350.1:0-33345 GCA_004026585.1 Noctilio leporinus | reverse complement strand
ATCCCAATACTTTTAGGACGTGAACTTCTAAAATAACTACTGTTTTTGAAAAGTCACACTATGATAGTCACTTTGTTAGCCGTTCTTATCTTTTGAAAGCTTTTACTTTGAAAAAATGAGATTTCAGACAGAATTTAGTATTTGCTCACGCAGTCAGAGGAGATAGGAAGAGAGCACCATATGTTGGGAGCCTGGCAGACTTCTAACTATGTCCACAGAGGACACCACTTAGATCACATGGCAAGTCTAAGGATGATAGTAAATGCCACAGTTGTAACTTACTAGTTTCCTATTAAGTTGTGTGAAAATGGATGCTTCCCAAAGTAAACCCAACCCAGCCCCACCTTTCAACTACAGCCAATAAAGTTTTGGGTTGTGAATTAAAGACCTTCCACAGGGGGCAGAAAGTGGTGGTCAGAGGTAACAGGAAGTCCTTACAGCTGACTGGCCTGGGTAAATCCCTCCCATTGATCTGCCAACAGCAGTCAGGGCTCAACTACAAGAGGTGCACTCAGCCCACACAAAGGGTGCACCTCCCATACCCAGCTTGGGTGATAGGGGAGGCTGTGCCACTGGACCCTGCAGGCCATCTACTTCATTAGGACAAGCTACCAAGACAGAGTCAAAGCAGCTCCACCTGATACATAGAAACAAACACAGGGGGGCTGCCAAAATGAGGCAAAGAAACATGGCCCAAATGAAAGAACACATCAAAACTCCAGGAAAAGAGCTGAAGGAAATGGAGATAAACAACTTACCAAATGCAGAGCTCAAAACACTGCTTACAAGGATGCTCAAAGAACGTAGTGAGGACCTCAACAGCATAAAAAAGATCCAGTCAGAAATGAAGGACACACTATTTGAATAAAGAACAGTTCACAGGGAAACAACAGTAAAGTGGATGAAGCCGAGGATCAACTCAATGATTTGGAACATACGGAAGCAAAAAACAAGGACAAGAAGGAAAAAGAATATAAGAAAATGAGGACAGTATAAGCAGCCTTTGGGACAACTTCCAGAGGTCCAGCATTTGCTTCATAGGGGTGCAAGGAAAGAGAAGAGAAAGAGCAAGAAATTGGTTATCTATTTGAAAAAATGAAAAGAAAACTTCCCTAATTTGGTAAAGGAAAAAGTCATGCAAGTCCAGAAAGCACAGCATTCCAAACAAGATGGGTGCTAAGAGCTCTACTTTAACACATCATAATTAAAATGCCAAAGTTAAAGATAAAGAGAGAATCTTAAAAGCAGCAAGAGAAAAGAAGTTAGTTACCTAAAAGGGAGATTCCATTAAGACAGTTGGTCAATTTCTCAAAGAGAAACGTGGCAAGCTAGAAGAGAATGGCAAGAAGTACTCAAAGTGATGAAAAGCAGTGACCTATAGCCAAGATTACTCTACCCAGCAAAGCTATCATTTAGAATCAAGGGTCAGATAAAGACCTTCCCAGACGAGAAAACTAAAGGAGTTCATCACCACCAAACCATTATTAATACGAAATAGTAAAGGTACTTATTTAAGAAAAGGAAGAAGATAAAAACTATAAAGTGCCCTGGCTGGTAGCACAGTGGGTAAGGGGCCAGCCTGTGAACCCAAAGGTCGCTGGTTCGATTCCCAGCCAGGGCAACATAACCAGGTTGCAAGCCAGGTCTCCAGCCAGATCCATAGCTGGAGGCAGGTGAAAGGCAACCATACATTGAGTCTCTCTCCCTCTCTGCCTCTCTTCCTCCCCCTCCCTCTGAAAAATAATAAATAAAATCTTAAAACAACAACAACAAAAATTATGAAGTAAAAATGGCAAAAAATAAGTATCTATAAAAACTGAATCTAAAAAACAAACCAAGCAAACCAGAACAGAGACAGAATCATGGATACAGAGAACATTTGGATGGTTGCCAGATGGGAGGGGAGTTGTGAAAGAATGGGTGGAGAGGTGAGAGGATTAAGAAGTATGAATAGGTAGTTATAGAATAGCTATGGAGATGTAAAGTACAGTGTAGGAAATGCAGCAGCCAGAGAACTTATACACATGACCCATGGACATGATCAGTGGTGGGGAATTGGCTAAGGGAGTGGGGGTACTTGGTGGAGGGGCAGAAGGGGGAAAAAATTTAGGACAACTGCAGTAGCATAATCAGTAATTTAAAAAATAAAAGAGAGGCCCTGGCTAGTGGCACAGTGGATAAGGCACTGGACTGGGAACCGAAGCATGGGTGGTTTGATTCCCAGCCAGGTCTATAGCGGAGGCAGGTGAAAGGCAACAGTACACTGATGTCTCTCTCCCTCTCTGCCTCCCTCCCTTCCCCTCTCTCTAAAAATAATAAATAAAATCTTTAAAAAATAAAAATGAATGAGAAAAGAAGAAAAAGGGGTAGGAATTAGCACATTAAAATAGATTTAAGAAAACTACCAGCAAAAGTAACATTGGGCCTTATTTGAATACTGATTCAAACATACGAAGCATTCAAAGACATTTAACTAATGATATTAGGAACTTGCATTACTTTTCTTGGGTGTAATAATAGTAGCTTATATTGAACAAGATTTCCATTGATTAGAGATACATTTGGATTTCCACCCCTCAACCCAAAGCAAGGGGAGCACATAAAACAGTGACAGCCTTTAAGTTGTGTAATAGTTCTGGGGATTATTACACCATTCTCTCTACATTTGTCTGTAGTCGAACGGTTCCATAATAAAAAAGTTAAAAATGGCAGAAAGGTGATGGTTGTGGAAGCTGGGGCTTGTACTATTCTTTGTGTGTCTATCTTTAGTTTGCGTGTGTCCGTCAATTTTTAAAGAAGTCTTTTAAGTTAGCCCTGCCTGTTGGCTCAGTGGAAAAGCACTGGCCTACGAACCCAAAAGTCACTGGTTCGATTCCCAGTCAGGGCACATAATCAAGTTGCAAGCCAGGTTTTCAGCCAGGTCCATGGTTGGAGGCAGCTGAAAGGCAACCATACACTGATGTTTCTCTCCCTCTCTTCCTCCCTTCCTGCCCTTCTCTCTAAAAGTAATGAATAAAATCTTAAAAGAAAAAGAAGTCCTTTAAGTTAAAACAAAACAAAAAAAAAAGCATAGTCATAGGATGCATCCCTAACATATTCTGGGATATACTGTACATATATCACCCAGTGGCTGGCCTACCCCAAGAAAGGCATCATTGCCAAGTGGACTCCGGAAAAAGAGCAAGGAAGGTATCACATGCCAATGGCTACAAAACCAGATCTCACTTGTTTACAATTCCCTGGATGACAATGGACATTCTCAATAGCTCCAGCCTAACATCACCAGCAGTGTGCTTAGCTCATGGCTCTGTGCCGCACAGCCCACCAACCTCGTCTGGGTGCCGAGCCCCCTCTTACCTGGCTGGGGTGGGTGGGGTGGTGGCATCTGGTGCTGCATCAGAGGGTAGGGAGGTGGCTGCTGGTGGGGCACCATGCCGGGGTGCCCAGCTGCTCCCATGGGCGCCAGGCCAGGCCCTCCCGAGTGCTGGTGTCCCTGTGGAGGGGTCTGCCCATGCTGCTGCTCCATTTGCTGGCGGGCTCGCAATTCCGCGTATTTCAGCTGCTCCATGTGGAAGTTCTGGCGCTCAGTCAGCAACTGCTGCCTCTGTTGCTCTAACTGTTAAGAAAAGGACGGGGAGAGAAATTACATCAGGAGAGGCTCTCAGGAACGAGTGACACCCAGGGCATGTACCTGATCCCTGAATTCCGTTTCTCACCACAGTAACCCAGTACCTCCCCTCCTGCAAAGCTACAGTGAGGATTAAAAAAAAAAACATCAATGAGTGATTGCCAATCTCGCACCCCCAACTGGGAACCTGGCCTGCAACCCAGGCATGTCACTCAAGACACGTGCAATCTTCCACATTTGACAGGCATTTGGGTACTTAACTTTCCCTACCTGCCTTCATTTTCCCCAGGTGTCCTTTTAATAGTCCCTCAAGAGCTAGTATTCCAAGTGCCCCTGGCCTTCCAGATGGGAGCCCTTGGGTCACGATGTCAGCATACAACACCACAGCTAATCTTCTGAACCGCGGGTAAAGCCTTAGCTGCAAAGACATTTCCTATATGGAACTCGGCATTGGCGCCATGGCTCTTAGCTTTCAAGTCCCCTAAATTGTGCTGGGTGACATATTCACAGTGTATTTTAGATGTCTATGTAAAAGTCTGCATTCATCCCTGGCTGGTGGCACAGCAAATAAGGCACCGACCGGCCTGTAAACCCAAAGGCCACGGGTTCAATCCCCAGCCAGGGCCTTTAACCAGGTTGCAAGCCAGGTCCATAGCTGGAGGCAGGTGAAAGGCAACCATATAGTGATGTCTCGCACCCTCCCTGCCTCTCTCCCTACCTCTCTCTCTATAAATAATAAATTAAAAAACCTTAAAAAAAAAAAAAAAGCAATTGTACTTATTAAAAAAAAAGTTTGTATTCATCTTGGCTTGGAAGAATACAAGCATTTCAATATTCAAGATAATCTTTCTGAAACCCAAATTAAAATACAGAGAAATAAAATGATCATATGTGCCAAGAAATTCAGAAACCATTTGCCTGGCAGTATTTAAGAGAATGGAATGCTATTAAAATTAATTCACGGTTGTAAAAGAATATTAACTTGAAAAATAAAAATAAAAATCCAGACTCCTGAATGTAAGTAGTATAAAGATCATAAGAAGGGTTACTAGGTCCATTTCTTTTCAGTCTCGCCCACCCCACACCCTTTTCCATAGCAAGGGGAGAGTCCCCGGTGGCGTGTCTAGAGCTGTGCTGCCCAGCCGTGGCACAGCCACAGCCGCGAATGGCCCTGAGCACCTGAAATGTGGCCAAGGACAAGATGTGCCAGAAGTGTGAATTGCACACTGGATTTTAAAGATTTAGTATGTAAAAATTATTTTTTTAACACCGCTTACATGTTGAAATATTTTATATATACTGAATTTTTAATGTGGCTACTAGAAAATTTTAAATTACATACAGTCCATTATGATTTTTTCTGTACAATCACTCCAGCAGCGTTTAGTTGTCTTCAACTTCATTTGAAACTTTTGTTAAAGACTGTACTGTGACAATTGTCCTATCAGCATGTATTTAAAAAACATCAAAAACAAAACAAAACAACAAAAAACACCAAAAAAACCCCCATCAAAGCTGGTGAGTTTTGTGCAGTCATTTTAATATTTTTGGTGTATTATGCTTTACTATTTTAAGAAAGGTAAAAATGCAACTGAAACACAAGCAAGATTTGTGCAGTGCGTGGAAGTGCTGTGATTAACTGTCAAAAGTGTTTTGTGGCATTTCCTGGTACTATTGACACTTAGGCCAAATAATTCTATGCTGTGGGGCCACCTTATGCATTGGAAGATGTTAGCAGCACCCCTGGCCTGTACCCACTAGAAGCCAATAGTGGGAGATAGCTGATATACTCTAAATATCCACATCAATAGTTATTGGTGAAAATGAAAAATAAGTCTTTTATGGAAAAAAATAAAACAGATTTTTTGGTCAAAGCAGTAAAATGTTAACTTTGGGAGCAGCCAGTTCTACAGATGAATCCAGCAGACACCACTAGCAAGGATAGATGTGATATGCACAAGAATCAGCCTAAGAATCTGGGCTGTCAGCAGAGAAGTGCAACTGAGGGAGAAGCACTGCTGGTCACCAGGCGTAGCGACTGGGGAATGTACGTGGACAGCAGGTGCAGGGAGGCTGGCCAAGTGTGCAGCGTGAGGTCACATGACCAAGAGAGAAGGAAAAGAAAGGAAAAGAGATGGTAAGGCTTCAGCTGTGGGTGCTGGCTGGTAGGCTTTTGTTCGAAGAGCCTCCCTAAGAAGGAGATCTTCCAAAACAAATGATTTTGTGAGCGGCTGAAAGTTAGCAGGAGGGAGTGAGACAGGGTGTGACCATGGTCCTGAAAGACTGCTGCAGACTCTCCTTTTTCTGGGGAAGATCACCCTAAGAGAGTAAAACCAGGCCTGGCTTAACTTCTGTCCCCATTTGCAGAACAAGAAGGGCGCTGTAAGAGGTAAACAGCGAGAGAATCTTGCGGGTGGAAGCCCAGCTCTGCAAGAGGCCAGTCAAGAGGAAGGCTGGTAATGAATAGGCTTCAAGATTTTGATGGCAAGTCCTAGGTTTTACTTTCTTTTAACCGTTCTTTCTAGGAAATTGAGGCCTTTGCTGAGGTTACACTTTAAGAGGCTGCCAGAAAGGGACCTCCTATCTATGTTCTTGCTGAGCCTCTACTGGTCTGGACAGCTGGCTCAAGTCCAGCAGTTATGTAAGAACTGTGAAATTGAGGTCAAGATCTGCTTTATAAAGACACTGCACTATTACTGGAAGGAGATTTTGTGTCTTTAAAGGAAAACGTTAGTTCTCTTCATTATCTATCTTACTGGTTGAAACAAACAAATCAAACCAGCCCTTCGTTGGGAGCTAACCTTAACATCAAGGTATTAGCCTTGAGGGAAAATATTGCCGAATTTTCATTGCCTACAAACTCAATTATACTGTTTTTTTTTTTTTTCCCCATAAGGTTTTTTTTGTCATTTTAAAACCTAGAAGATAATTAAAAGAAAGTAATTAGAAGAGTTAGAAAGGATGAGTGATTAAATACACCTCTCCCCACAAAAGGAACCCAGTTTAAGCTTCAGCTCCAATGCCCAGTGATCAGGTCCCCAGCCAGGGACACGCACGCCACCAGCAGGCCCCAGGACGACCAGCCCTGCTGCAGGGCCCAAACAGCAGTTATGGACATGCCCTGGCCTTGTGCAATAGAAATATCCATCCTGTGTGGATACTTTTCATTGCGGAACCCAGCAATCACATTTGAGGCAATCAAAAAGAATAGGAACTGGAAATTTTTGAGGTGTTACAATACAGAACATTTTAAATGCACTTAACCAATGATCTAGTGATTCTGTATCTAAAAAACTATCCTAAAAAACTGAATGTGTGTATAAGGATAATTACTAAAGTATTACTTTTGATGTAGTTACTCTAAGATACACGGAATAAAAAGAAAAAAGCAAGTTATAACAACAACGATTATAATATAACTCCAATTATGTTAAAAAAGGTGTCCAGCTATAAACATGTTACATACACACAGATAACATTCTGGAAGAGAGATTATAAACAGTAATTATTCCTAGGAATAAAACTGAAGGTGGGAGTGGCTGTAATTTATCCATGTCTTTATTATTTGGAAAAAGTTTACATTTACAGTTTTTGTCATCTAAAAACAGAACGCTAAAAACTGTTCAAGTTAACACCCCACATGTCTCAATTTCTTCTCACCCTTTTCCATTTCTTAGGACTACGAATAAAGTTCCAGCAGCTAAACCGAACAAATTACTCCCCAGAATCGGATGTGAATAGATCTGTTCACTCTCTTTTATGGCTGCAATCTGGCTTTCAGGGCCGGGTGTACACAGGGCCGCCGTGACCCTGCTGAGATGTATCCGCCCCCTCCCTCACTCCCACAACATGAGCCCAAGCAGATCTGAGCACAACAGAGCACTTTTCTGTACCAAGACACCAAACACAGACACAGCTGCAAGTGCAGCTGAAGTTCACACAAAGCTCTTCTGCCAATCTCAGCTGCATTTACGATTTATAATATTTGCAGGTAAAATAACCTCCTGTTACTGCTCTTGTGCATTTTACAAAATTGAATTAATACATTTTAAAAAGTCAACTTAATGCTTTTGTTTAATAAACAGTTGGATGATATATATGTATATTTGTTTTTTTCTACAACTAAGTTTTATGTAATTGTTGATAGTTACATAAAGTTTATTAGTAACTAGCCAAATCAATTTTCACACATTGCAAAGGACTGGTTAGTTAACCTCTGGAATGGACACAGAACTTGAGTAAACAAAAATTGTTTCTAGATTAAAAAAAAAAAAAAAAAAGATTTAACAGTTATCTATCTTTATCTATAATTACTAAATATTACACACTCAAGAGAGCATCTGAGTTTAAGCCATTAGAAAAAATAAAATTTCATATTCAATTCCTAAGACATACCTGATTCTTAAAGTCTAAGATATTTAAAATCTAACATGACATAAATAAAACCAACTGTCTAATTCAGAACTGCACACCCTGAGGCGCCTGCTCACAAGGTGTCCCTGGGCTGAGGGTGGGCAGGAACACGTGGCCCGGGGAAGATGCTCGTGCCAATCTGGCTTGATCACGTGCCAGTCTCAACTTTCTTGAGTCATGATCAAGGGATGCTAAAACTCTGCACATCTGTCTTTAAGTTAAAATAAGGTAAGAATGGCTCATTTCTTTATAAATTAGCATTCTGGATAAAAACACAGAATTGAACAAAAACATGTTTAAGACCTAGTCCTGTCATTTGTGAACTGTGTCACCTGAGCTGTAGAATGCAGCCTGTCCAAGCTCCAGCCAGTCTCTTCCTCTGCAAGAAGGGTTAACGAAGAAATGGCCTTGCATTCCCACCCAGCATCACTGCTTGTCCAAGGACATCTAAAGAAATCCGTGTTCTCTTGCTAATGGCTCTCTCCCACAGTGTTTGGAGAGAAAATGAGGAAACCCAAACAGAGTGGTTTAGCGCAGCAACTGGTCCAATAAATGTTCATAAAGGCAAGAACGGCTTATAAATACTGAGAACTTACTATCCAGCTACTGATGACTGGTTTGCACAATGGGGCATGTCAACCGTCACCAAACACTTGTGGGCCAAGGCGCCAAGCCAGGCACGCGCCACACTGCTCTAACTCAACCCTCCCAACAGCCCGCGCAGAAGTCCCCGGCAGAACAGCCACCATGGCTTTGCCTGACCACAGAGGGGGACAGGACACGAGTGCCGGAGCAGAGAAAAATCGGGCGTATCCTAATTGTACATGACGCCACAAGAGGTACTTTGGGGTTCATGGGTTTCTTTCTGGTTGAGAGCGCGAGCCCCCAAGCTGGCCCCCAACGATCTCCTAGTATTTACACCTTTCTGTTAAAGCCTGCCCACCCCGTCCTGGATCCAGGGTTGGTCTGTGTGACCAAGTGAAGGGATGTGATTTCCATGTTTAGGTTACAAAAGCCCCCGTGAGCCCTGACTGCTGTAGCTCACTGGGGGTTGGGTGCCATCCCCCAAAACAAAGAGTGGCTGCTTCAATTCTTGGTCAGGGCACATGCCTGGGTTTGCAGTCCAGGTCCCCCGGTTGGGGGCGCACAAGAAGCAACCGATCAATGGTTCGCTTGCACATCATTATTTCTCTCCCTCTTTCTCCCTACCTTCCCATCTCTCAATAAATAAATTTAAAAAGGCATTGTGGTAGGAAATATAGTCAATAATACTCTAATAGTTGTATGTATGATGCCAGGAAGGTAACTAGACTTATGGGGAGGGGGTCACTTTGTAAGTTATACAAATGTCTAACCGTTATGCTATACACCTGAAACTAATGTAATATTGAGTGTCAACTGTAACTCAAAAATAAATAAATGAATAAATGACATACAAGCCAAAGGTTGCAGGTTTGGATCCCAGTCACAGCACATGCCTGGGTTTCAGGCCTGGACCCTGTCTCAGATGTGTAATAGAAGCACCCGATCAATGCTTCCCTCCCCTTTTCTCTCTACCTTCCTCCTAACATAAATAAAATATAAACAACAACAACGACAACATCAAAGAGCAACAACAGAAGGGAAAGGCTCGCATGGCAAGGCACTGAAGCCCCCAGCCAACCACCACATAATGAAGCTGGAAGGTGTAGTGTCTAGTCCCGGATGAACTGTAAGGTGACCACAGCCTTGTGCCAGACCCTGAGTCAGAGGTGCCCAGCTAAGCTGCCCTCAGAATCCCAACCCTAAGAAACCATGTGAGATATTTTGTTTTCAGCCCCTAGGTTTTGGGGTAGTTTTTTAACACAGGAAGTGCTACACCAACATTCAGAGGCCAAGCCTAGGGACTTTACTGGACACAGAGTGTTCCTGCCACAAATGCTAATTAAGAAAAGGCAGGGTGACAACAGAAGGATCTGTGTAGGGTACCTTGTGCATCAGGGAGAGGTGGAAGAATAAGCCGTTTTATCACTGTGTAAAAAAATGTGTCTTGCGCTCTAATTTGAATTTAGCACACAAAAAGATTCAAGTAAGAAAAACAGTGGAGCTATGTAATTTGAAGTAAGTAACTTGTTAAAATCCACAGCACACGGAAGTTCTGAAGGGCCAGGAGAAGCAGTGCCTTTGCACACGACCCTTGGATGTGAGGGAATCAGCGAGAGAACTGGGAATGGGTGGGGGCTCTGCCACTCCAGGTGACAGTTCCGCCACAGTGACAGACTAGGCAATCTGCTGGTCTGCCCTCTAGGCAGAAAGTGGACCTAGAACCGAGCACAGAGCCCGACAACCTGCTGCTCTGTGAGTGCCTAGTCGGTGTCATGCCCGCCGTCCAGATTCCAGGCTCACCCATCAGTTCGGCATCATGAATGGCAGCCAGGTATCGGGGTGCCAGGGGGCATGTCCGATGCATTACAGCCCTGTTACCCCAAGTCCCCTACACAAATCTATGAAATGATGAGGGCAGCTTACTGGGGTTACACAAGCAACATAAATACTCACACTTCACAGCTCTGGCTCACCTCTAGGAAGTTTTCTCTAGTCCCTCGCCCTCTCCCCACCCTCCGGGTCATCCTCCCTGTTCTGTAGGACCTGAGCATGTCATTCGGTCACCTGTTCTAACTGTTTTCCCCACTGAACTCCATTAGGACCCTCAAGGGGACTTTTCCAGTTTTTCAGCTTCTGACTGATGCCGGCTGACATGCATTCAACAGTTAACGGGAGCCAGTCCTGTATTTACAGACCCGTGACTAGCCTGGCTTGCAGCTCCTGCTCTGGTACGGGAGGCTGAAACAGGAATCAGCAGTTACAGCGCAGCCAGGGCTCTGTGAGGCTGGCATGGCAGCACGTGGGGGGCTGAGGGACAGAGAAAGGAAGCAGACGGGGAAAGGACCCGGCTGTTGCAGGGCCCACAGGTGGCACCGAGAGCAGGCCACAAGGAAGGGCTTGTGATGTGGCATGGCTGGTACACAGAAAGTGATGGAGAGGAGACAGGGTGGCAGCAGCTCCAAGGGAGAAGTGGCCAGTGGTACGAGGGTGCATCCAAGGCCAGGGAACGGGGTGCAGCGGTGCAGGGTGTGGGCAGCAGTTACCAGACCGGCCTCTGTCCTCGCAGGGGCAGGGTGCCTGGTTAAATGGCCAAGCTGGTCTTCGGACAAAAATAAAAACGGGCATTCTGATAGTGACCAGACTACTCATTGTGAAGAATTTGCGCGACTTACTCAGACTGACCACAAAGAAACTGGTTAACAAATACAAAGAGATCCTTACCATTAAAACTCTTTTGACTAGCAGATTTGCCAGAGGTACTAGCACCTCATTTACAGATAAAGTCATAGTAATCAGAAAGAAATAGTCCTAACTCCTCAAATTTAGCCCATTGCTTAGAAAGTCACCAATTCCTTTTCTAGCTGACTCATTAAATTAAAAAAAAAAAATTTAAATCAAGCTTAATCTGTTTTCCAAAAAATTCCCTTGAGATTCCAAATGTTCTCTTTCTTTCTTTTCTTTTTTTGTTACTTCCTTTCTCATTTTTGGCCTTTTTCATACTTCTCTTGGTCCTGTTTGGGCTACATCCAAAAAGGAAAAGTGTTACTTCAGAGAACGCTGCTCAGGGGTCACCTCTGCCTTCACCAGGGATAAGGGAGGACGAGCGGGGGTTGGGCTTGAGCAGCACTTGGTTTAAAGGGTCATGGAAACAAAGCTCCTGACTTTCTGGTGTTTATATGAAAGACGGGAACTCAAGAAAACCCTTGAATCAGATAACAAGTAGGTAATAAAGTAAGTTTAAGAGGACAGAATTTGATGTGATCGTGTAACTGGAAAGCTGGTATTTAGGTAATTAATTCAGAACGTGAAGAGTCTGTTTTATCTCCACTGCTTGATAATCCGTCTGAAAGGGTAGAGCAAACATGAAAAAAGCACAGAAGACAGGCACAACAGAGCAGCTACCACTTAATCAAACTTGTACTTTATGAAGGGCAATTGGAGTTCAAGGGTCAAAAAGCTGCTCTAAAGACCCCAACTTACAGCCTCTTTCTCTCTGTCCATGATCGTCTCCAGCTCCTCGAAATGCCGAAGTTTGATCTCCAGTTTCTTCATCTGTGTCTCAACCAGGAGAGCAACCAGAGACTTGATCTTTCTCTCTTCCACAGCAGCCAGGTGCTAAGTACAAAAGATCATGCAAATTATTTAACCATTTGCTTAAACAGAATAACAAAATGCTAACGTGGCTACTCAAAGTGGGGATTACGTAATGAAGAATGGGGCCATAGATGTTCCCGTTCATGTATCTCTGCCAAACACTTCAATTTAAAACACCAACAATCCAAATGGCTGGTCCATGTAGATATAAATCAGCCCTTTTAAATGACTGAAGGAAACTCGTCCCCTGGTGAAGTCCTTTCTTCAAAGAACCCATCAAGGAGGGAGGCTGACCTGGGCCAGGCAGGCAGAGCGCGGGAGGCCTGGGGGCCACTTGCCCCCTTACCACAACCTCATGCCCACCCTTGCCCTACGTGCTGCCCACCCAACACTGGTCTTCCCTCCTGGTGAACTGCCAGGGCAGCAGGGCGGCGGTTTCCCTCCACACTCAGCACTTGGGATGAAGCTATGCCCAGAGGGGAAGGGGAACACTCCACCTTGGTTGGAGGAGAGGGTCCAGAGCAGGAGAAACAAGTACAGTACCAGACAGGCAGTCCCTGCGGAAGAAGGTGCCACTCGCCACCCCAGAACTGATGGCAAGCTCTACTCTGGGTTCTTGCCAACTCAGCAGCATGCAGAGGATGCCACTGCCTCCCCTAGAGAGGGTGAGGGTCTCCTATTTGGCCAATGCCCTGACTACCTGACAAGGGAGCCACCCTGCCTCCTCTGACAGCACCCAGGAGCTGATACCAACCACTGCCTAGAACCACGTGGCCTCACTGGTGTTCTATTTGCTGAGTCTGTGGACTCATCTTGCTTCAACACAGGTTTTGAGAAGTAATGGACTCACCAAGATCACTGAGGAGAAAAACTAGAGAATATTGAGCCCTGGCTGGTGGCTCAGTGGACAGGTGCCATTCTGCGAACCCGAAGGGTTCTGGTTTGATTCCCAGCCAAGGAACATAACCAGATTGCAAGCCAGGTCTCCAGCCAGGTCCGTAGCTGGAGGCAAGTGAAAGGCAACCTTATACATTGATGTTTCCCTCTCTCCCTTCCCCTCTAAACATAACAACATTAAAATAAATAAATAAAAACACCCCCCCCCCCCACAGAATAACCTAGAGAACATTGGATTCATTGAAAGTAAGATGTTACACTGAAGAAAACTGGTAACTAACACACAGGATGGCTCTGTAATATTTTTGCAACTTCTATGAATCTAGTTATTTCAAAATGAAAAGTGGGAAGAAAAAGTTCCTGTCCAAGGCTGCATAGCCCTGTCTGCTGACCGATCCTCAGTGAATCTGACAACACGCCTTTTCTCCACCTCCTAGACTTCCAGCTACCAAAAGATCCAGCTCCAGGAAGAGCCGCCTTTCATTCGTTCCCTCCCACGACTATTGGCATTCTCACTGGTAAGAGTCTCGTCTGGGAGAAGGCGATAGCCATCTCTTTCACAGAACAGCATACGCCCTGCAGCCAAGGCTCTCAGTGGTGAGCTGATGGATTTGGCGACATGCTTGTACCAAGTTGCCCAGCAGAAGCCAGAGGTGCAGAAGCAGGTGCTGCAGGAAATGACACACCTTCCCAGGGCCCAGCTGTGATTAGATGTTACCGAGCGCTTGGCAAGTACTACTCATGTCCGCTTTAAGGGGAAAAAACACCTTAAAAGATGGTAAGAGTGAGACAATTGCTGGTGTACATTATAGGACTAGAGGGAGGTAGTAGGTTTATTAAGCACTTCATTCATTCTAGACAACCGTGGTGCATTTTCATGCTACTTCTTTTACTTCTAATAATAAACTACCAAAAAACACATGATCTCCAGTTTATATAGAATGGAAGTGAAGCTCAGAGAAGTTATCCCGCCATGCGCGGCAGCTAAGCGAGGTGGGACTGACCCCAGTTCTGAAGAGCCGTGAGAAACCAAGGGTGGCATACAGATTCAGGGGTGAGTTACCAGTTTATAAACTATGACATTAGTGCTTCCTTCTTACTCCTATGATTTTCTGGTCCTCAAAAATTAAAAATAAATCACAACTGATATGCTGCTGGAGGTGCTTTAAATTAAAAAAAATTTTCTTGAGCTAGCTGTTGATTTGTTTTTTAAAAAGATTTTATTTTTAGAGAAGAGTGGAAGGGAGGGAGGAAGAAAGGGAGAGACATCAATGTATGGTTGCCTTTCCACCTGCCTCCAGCCATGGACCTGGCTGGAGACCTGGCTTGCAACCTGGGTATGTGCCCTGGCTGGGAATCGAACCAGTGACCTTTGGGTTCGCAGGCCAGAGCTCAATCCACGAAGCCACACTTGCCAGGGCCAAGCTATTGAGTATTTAATTGTAAAATGTTCTAAAACATTTTTGTGACAATGGAGAATTTCATCACACATCTATCTAGGTTGACTGGGATCACCAAGCTCCAAGCGTGGAGACCTAGGTTTTGGTTTTGGCTCTGCTGATGCCCAAGGAGCTGCACCTGAATAACCAACCACTCCTGAGGTGCTTCATCGGGACCTGGGCCTCACTGAGCCAAGACCTGATCTCCAGCCTTAGCCTGATATCACCAGTTGAAACAAAGGGATGTCTATTTTCCAAGTGAGAGAAATGTACGTAATTTGTGACCAGAGGGTTGAGGTGGCACACCTTCTGTCTAGATACGGTCTCTGATGTCCTCGCCTTGAATCTGGATATACAGCCTTTGACCAGCAGAGTTGGGGAAAAATTGTGCAGTGCCAGGTAGGAGGCCCAAGCCATGAGACACTGGCAAGTTCTCCTTAACACTTGGCACTCTTTCCTCTTATTTACAAGATGCCAGGTGAAAAACCCAACTACTCTGCTATTCCCCTGATGTGAAAAAGTCAAGACTTCTTGGATAGTCTTGAGGAGACAGCGACTCAGCAGTCAGCCCCAAGGGGGTCTAGGCATCAGGCATAGAACGAAGTTATCTCAGGCCCTCGCCAGAGCTCAGCCACTCAGTGAACGTGGAGCAGGATTTTTCCAGCTAAGCCTGCCCAAGCGCCTCACTTGAAAGGCTCATGAGACATAATAAAGCAAGGATGGCTTCAAGGCACTAGGCCTTGGGGCACCACACAGCAGAGGGAAACTGGAGCCTCGGCACTGCGGATGCCCAGGGCCTAGCAACCAGGCCCTCCCAAACCAGCACCAGACACATCTCCATCCCTTCCTGCCCAGCACAGGCTCGGTAGAACCTGGGAAGTATGACGCGGTCTCAGAGTGCAACGCGTGTATGGAATGTAGGAGAACCAACCTAAAAATACTGACGATACGAAAAAAGTGGAAGTTCTGGTCAAGATGGCAGTGTAGAAAAACAAGTTAATAAAAGGAAGTAACTTGGAGTTGAGTTGAGGTAAACCTTACACAACAGAGCGTGGGGTATAGCTGATGTAAGTAACAGAAGTAACTTCTGATCAGTCACAGAAGGTACAGGTGAGCAGGCTAACTGTAGGCAAACTGAATAAATTGTCCATTTTTCCTTCTGTCTTCTCTTCTTGATATCAAGAAAAAGCTATGGTATCAATAATGAATGTATATAATGCAAATTAATTTCAATCAACGCTTACTTGGTAAAGCCTGGTGACTAAAGTGGACAATAAAAATGTGCCTAGCTCAAGAAAGAACTTCAGGAATAAGGGAGACAGTTCCTGCCGCTCCACAATTAACCCCCGGTCACCACGAAAGCAAACCGGCTAAACCCACTTGCAGGTACGTAGGCCTGCAGTGGTGGTAGAATAAACTGAAGGAAATGTCTGTGGTCTTAAAACATGATCTCCACCACGTTACCTTGGAAGAACTGAATTCTATTGCTGTCTGCAGAAAGACAGCATGTTCTAGTTTCTGGAGGACCTAGTTTACTCCGGAATAGTTCTGAACTCTCCCTCCCAGCTAAATCGGAACGCCCAGCCGTCAGCAGGTGAATGAAACACTGGCTGCGCTGCCTCACAGCTCGCAGGCCAGACAGGAAGCAGGCCTAGCCTATGTGTTCTGGAGCTTGATCCAGAACCTCTAATTACCACCCTATGTCAGAACATGGAAACAATTGAAATGTATCAGGGAAAACTTAATAACGGAGCTATTTGTAGACGTAGAAGAACAAAGAGAGTAACAGAAAACTTGGATTGGCTAGATAATTCCTAATTGCAGGAATTTAAGCGAATTCCTTACCCCTTAACTACCAGGAGACACAGAACTGGCGTGCGCCGTGCACTGCATCAGAGCCAGCGGGACCGGCCCAGGTGGCTCGTGGGGGCCAAGCTGAGCAGCCTCACGTCACCTTCACAAATTAGAGAATAAGATCTAAGGTCCCAGCTAGCAGACAAGTGACGTAAGTAAGCAGAAGTTAAAACTTCAGTGACCTGGGAAGAAAATGCTTTGGATACTCTTTCAAGCCTTCTCTGGAGTATCAAAGGGCCGGAACCGACCCGCAAAAGCCGTTTCTCCGTAGGAGGGAGTCACACAGCCATAGCAAGGAGGTCAGTGGGGCAGAGAACACAAATGCACTGACAGCTATGAGGCTATTGCATCTTCATTAGCTATGAAAACACGAAGCTCTCTTAACAAACCCATCTGCTGTTCTGGTTCCTTCTCTGGCAACACACAGTGAAGCCCGAACCACGTACAGAGTAGAGAAGTAAAGGGAGGGAGGAGAGACCCTCTGTGAGGGGGAAATGTCCACAAGTTCCTGCTGGAGGTGAGAAACTTGGGTCTGACCAGGACTACAGGGGACACCTCAGGGCAAGCAGCAAGAAATGGTGCCTGACAACTGACACCGGTCCTGGCAATGAAAACCCCAGGAATCCCGGACTAAACATTTTGAAATTTTAGCCTGAAAGACGGAGAGATTACTTAGTCTAATATTGTGCTCATGTTTATATTTTAAAAACTTCCTCTGCATACTATATGAGTCCATTTGTATGACACCAAATGAGGAGAAACCAATCCATGATGCAGAGACAGACCGGCAAGGACGAGGGAGGCAGGCAGGGCACCTGGAAGCAAACACTCGGGGCTTCCGGAGTGCTGGCCATGGGACGCTGAGCCACATGGGTGCTCAGTCTGTGACAAGTTCACTGGCTGTACACATGTACACATACATATCCACTCATTTCAAGGTAAGTTACACTACGATAAGAAGGTAAAAAACAAAAATGACTTAAGCTGAAGGGAACAGACAACCTATAAGACAGTGAAGGACCAGGCCTTATCAAGTGAACTAAAACAACATAAAAATTTTGATTTGGTGGCAGATCTACAAGACAGTGAAAATGTGGGAGGAGTCTAAGATGACCTGAGGCTGTAGGTCTCTAGACTAGGTGGACAGCTGTGCCAGGACCTGATAAAGAACACAAAGAAGCGAAGCACTCCTGCCCTCCAGCTCCTCATTTATAAAACTGAGAAATGCTGCCCAAGACAATCCTAAAGGTCTAATGATAGTTAAGAACAATAAAAACTTGAACAGCCCTGGCTGGTACCACAGTGGTTAATGCGCCACCCTGCGAACCCAAAGGTCGCAGGTTCAATTCCCAGCCAGGGCACATAACCAGGTTGCATACTAGGTCTCCAGTCAGGTCTGTGGCTGGCGGCAGGTGAAAGGCAACCATACAACCATACATGGATGTCTCTCTCCCTCTCTCCCTTCCCCTCTTTCTAAAAATAATGAAATAAAATCTTAAAAAAAAAAAAATTGAACAGTTCAGAGACAAAGAGGTGCCAAAGAGTACAGCCCGGCAGAAGGAAGCAAAAAATATAAAACTTCCAGTGGCGGGAGGTGGGAGAGGACAAGAGATCACTTAAAACTCGCTCCAAGACTATGAAGAGGCAGCGGCCCTGTTGGAAGGGGCTGTTGAGTGTGAACACGGATGACCTCAGCGACCACAACAAGAACAACCAGCTGAGCACAGTGGGGTCTGGAAACCTATGTTCGATGGGTGGACACTAAAACCAGTGGCCTTATGGTTTGAACCTGGTCATCAATGGGTCTCTTACAAATCAACACTCCACAGATGGGACCTGGAGAAGCAGTTCACAGCAGCTGAGAAGACTGGGGGAAGAACACCTTTACCGATGGTGGGGAGCAGCTCCAGGTAAATGGCCAGGTCCTCTCTAGTAACTACTGCTTGAAACATGGGGGTCTGTGATGGAAGGAACGACCTCCATGGGCCAAGTGGAGAATGGGTGAAAAAGATTTTTAAAACTATTCATGCCCAGGATGCTTTAAAATGTTAAATTAACACAAAGCAAGAAAACTGACATTCTCTTTTCTTCTTAAATACGCTGTGAAGCCAATACTGGGTTATAAATAGAGCAAACCACCCCCAGAAAAGCTGGCAAATTCAGGAAGAAAAATAGCTATTTTAGGTTCCTTCCCTCTCCTTTCAGTTTGTAGGAGCGAGATGAAGTATTTATACAAGGAAACAGATTTTTCTCTTAAAATCACAAACATTTCATCTGGTAGAAAGGGGGACGCCAGTCCAAGCGCAGTGCTGCAGGCACGCTGGGAGACCTGCCGCCCCGCCCTCCGCCCGCAGGCCAGCCCTGCCTCCTGCTGTCCTCCGCGGGCACACACTCGAGCAAGCAGCCTCCTCCTTTCGGCGGTGAGGCCCTTCACCCCAAGCACCCCAGCCAGTGGAAACAGCGCCCCGCCACGAGGCGGCTCTGGGAGGGGCTGGCGGGCGAACCTTGGCTTTGGTTGCTGCTGAGGCAAGAGCAGCTGCTGCGGCTGTGGCTACATTCCCTTCAGAAATTTCATGCTCGGCTTTCTTCTTCCCAACATCGCTTTCTCTTTCTTTGTAAGTGTCAGTGAGCTCCTTGTTCTCTTCAGTCTCCTTTTCCTCTGAAAAAACCAGGAAGCTTTATGAGCAGTGTGCCCAGAGTCAATGGCCATCTTACCCGTCACCCCTGCCACGTGACATGCCAGGCCCGATGTTACAAAGAGGCCTCAGTGCCCTTTCCTTCCCTTTCAGCCTTCTGCCGAACTGTTCCATGCACGGAAGTCTGCCTCTATCTGAGACGGACTGCCTAAACAGTACACTTGTCTTTCCTTCCCTTCTCTCAGCTCTGTGTGGCTCCCGTGGACAAAAGGGGAGATTCAGAGGGATGAGGCGGGAGACCAGCACGGTGGGTCACTGGACAAGGAAGCGCGCTGGGAAACCCCAGGGCCGGAAGGAAATCTGGACCAAGGCTAGCGCTCCCGCCAGCCTTCTGAGCGGGGACCCACTGCAACTGGCGCTGTCACTGAATGGCAGATCTGTGCTGCGGCCTCCGTGACACTGAACAACTCATTATCTGTTATGACAGAAAGCAAGGTGGTCACTAGCATGAGCGCTGGCCATCTACCCACAAAATAAAAACACTGCCCACTGTCACATTAAAAAACATACAATGAAGAGTTAAAACAATGAAACAGCCCTCCTTTCTCCACCAGTTTTTACCATTTTACACAATGAAGTGTAAAGAGTTTCCTCAAATTACCTGATTTGGTGTCCTCACTAACTTCACTGTCCTGTTCTTTCTCATTTGTTTTTTCATTGTCACCATCTTGTGCTTTATCACCTTCATCTGGTTCATTTTCCCCTTTGTTTTCTGCCTGAATAGGGTACAAAAGAGGACAAAGAGTGAGGAGACATTTTCTAAAAAGGCTATTTACCAGTGACTTTATCTCAGGATAACTAAAAGTTCTACTCTTTTGACAGGCAGACTTAGTTCAGCAGGGCCTTGGAGTGAAAAGCTGGGAAAGAAATGAATACGCTCAGAGAAATGCTTTCACTGTCCTGCCACCTAAGTCCTCATAGGACAACACACCCCAGAGACATGTCCCTGTCTGCACCCTCTGCTGTTAAGACCAGGGCCACAATGTCCAAAGGAACGCCTGGGGAATTCATTTATATTATTTACTGTTATATAGAGAACACTTAAAATCAGTTTGTCCAAAAGGAGCAAGAATATGAAATGCTGCTGAAACAAAAGCTGACAAAGCCTTGAACACAGACATTAGCATTTCCAGCTAATGGCTGGAAAGGCCACAAGACAGCATCTATAAGCATGTTCTGGGGACCAGCAGCTGCAGTTCCTCCCGGTGGCATTTCATATCATTTGCTGATGTTGAAATCCCCGTGACCTCGGATGAGTTTGTAACATCATCTATGAAGTGAAGAGACTATCAGTGACTTGATGAGGCTGTTTCCAGGAATTAGATGAATTCATAAATGTCAAGTACAAAGCACAGTACTTGGAACGTTGTAACAAACAGAATATCCTCTCCTTATCTATATAAGACTTTAAAACACCACATGTAACTAAGACCTTAAATCCCTCCTTGTACCTGTTCATTCAAACAGTGACTACGTGGCTCATCACGGGCCTTGATCTTGAACAGGCTGGAGAGTCCAGCTCTGCCCAGCTCTCCTTGTGCGCGGCCTCTCAGAGCCAGGGCTTGGATCACTGGTGTCTCTGTACACTGGCTTTAGTGCCTCCCTTCCTCCGCCTGCTGGAAACTCTAAACCCCTATCCTCTGTGTCTTTCTTCCTAGTTCTTCCTGTTCTTTAAAATCCACCTCAAATGTCACCTTCTCAATAAGCCTTTTCTAAATAGTTTTCTGCTGGCAGTTTACCCTCAGAAAATTCCAAGTATTTTAAAATCTTCTTTGGGCATAAGGTTCACCACAACTGAATATTTGTAAGAACTACAACTCCTATATTCACATTCCCAACTGTGCCTGAAAAGAGGTACAGAAGAGGTCAGGAATGGATATTTTTACAGGATGACTAAATGACAAAATGAAAAATGTCCTATACCATGCTTTTGAGAACTATACTTGAAACCAGTATGAGTCCAATGGGCTGATAGAATTATTAATAGTACCTTGAGGGACTAAAAGATCAGAATAAACCAAACCATTGTGCTACGAAAGGCATGCCCTCTGGCTTTCCTGCTATGGGGGAATTCACAAAGACTTCACCTTTTCAGGCTGCGGACCATCAGCATCCATTTCCATTTTTTCCTCTTCAGCTCCTTCTACAAACAGAGCAGCAAGAATAAGAAACACAATGTGAAAAAAGTAAAGGCTATTACATAGCTGTGAGAGACTGAAATACAATTATACAGAGTAATATGGATGAATCTCACAACCAAATAGTTGGCATAAAACATGTGATATAAAATAACACATACTTTATGATTCTATTAAAGTTAAAAAACTAGTATTAGAAATCAGGACAGCCACTAACCAGGGAAGGGCACAGAGATAGAAAGCAGGTTAGGGGAAGGGTAAGAGGGTGCTGGGTGCTAGGGTACTATTTGTTTCTTCATCCAGGAGCTGTTTAGTTTGTGAAAACTGCATTGAGGTGCCTGTCCACTGAGGGGCTCCACTTTTCTGTATGTATAAAAGTTATTAAATTCAAACAACTTTTAAGTCAAATAGACAAAAACATTTTTTTTGTATTTAACAGGCAGTGAGTACATGCATTCTGAGTCAGGCACTACAAAAACAATGTAAATTAACAAAAAGCAACATACAGACAGAGAGAACAGACAAATGGTTGCCAGAAGGGAGGCCTGGGCTAGGTGAAAAGAGAAGGGATTAACGAGAACAAGTTAGTTGTTACATAAATCATGGGGATGTGAAGTACAGGATAGAGAATAGAGTCAATAATATAGAGTGGGACAAAAGCAGGTTTATAGTTGTTCATATGGAATACAATAATTAGTGAATAATAAACAAAAATAAGCTGTGTTTTATGCACCCACAACTGTAAACCTACCCCCCTCCTCAATATCATAGTAACTGTATGGTGACAGATAGGTACTAGAAGTATCAGGGGATCACCTTGTAAAGCATATGACTATCTAACCACTATGATGTTCACGTGAAAATACTTAAGAGTGTGGTTCAAAATGAAAGGAGGCACACCACTGACCTCCCCTACAGCTTTGCTGAGTCTGTTCCATAGGGAATACATTTGCTCTTTCCTAACTTACTCTACTAGTCATAGCACAATATGAATCAGAGTGACAACAGAGGATAGCAATAGTTATAGAATGATGCTCACAACCCATTCTAAAATATTCATGTTGTGCTTGTATTTTTCTTAGCCCTTACTAAATGGGAAAAAGAGCCAAATTCTGTTGCCACAACTACTGAGCAGACACTGCACTGCTGGGAAGTTAGCCGCCAGGCTACTCATAGAAACGAGATTTTGTGGCTGCCACTCATAGGACCCTCCAGTAGCCACCTGACCCCTGCTCTGCACACAGCAGCAACCACACAGCAATGCCGACCAGCCCTACCTAGTCCCACAAGGATATTTTTTGACCCTTTGTCTTAAATCCCATTACACCAGAAATGGCTAAATTTGCAACCTGTTTCCTAACCACTAATGCTCTGTGGCACCATCTAGCAAAAATGTAAGAACACATTTACATATAAAAACATGTCCCTGATTCTGCAAAGTGCAGAAACTTCTTTGAATTCAATAAGAAGGCTTTGCCAACGCTTTTCAATTCCATGACCACAGGAAACCAAAAGACCCTACAACAAATGAACCAAAACACACAAAAAGGTTAAGTAAAGTAACCCTTTTCCCAGGCACTCAATAGGCACAGGTTTCCCTGCTGAGCGGCCCTGCCTTGTGGTGTGGAATGAGCCAGAAGCACAGAGATGTGGCCCAGCCTGCTAATTTCTGTCTCCACCTAAGAGAAAGGAAGATCGATGAGTTTTCAAACTATGAAATACGATGAAAACTCTGGCTGATTTTTAATCAAAAGCCTTAGTGTGTGAATTAGTAACCAAGGTTAAGAACAGTCAGGTCAATAATTTGTTCTGAGGGATACAGTGAGTGGTTGTTCTGAGGGATACAGTGAGTGGTTTGGTTAATCTGGAAATCTCTTTCCATCTCTCCAAAACAAAACGGTAGGCTTGACACTTTACAGAGAGATGAGCAAACGCAGGGAAACCAGATGATTCTAGCCTTGAAGGGACTTCAGCGATATCTACGCAAATCACCTAGAACAGGACACCTGGAGTTCAGATTGTGTAACGTGTGGTGAACTGTCCAGCAGTTTTATTTTTTACTTCATGTTATCTTTATTCTAAAAAAAAAAAAAAAAAATTAAATACAAAACAAAATCACTGCAGCTGAAGAACAGGGTGTCTAAGTTGCATACAATCGAGACAAAGATGGTGCTAAGTAGGTAAGATGACAATAAGAAATCTTTATCTTGGCTTATCAGAAATAGTTTCATAGTTAATGAAAAAACACCATGAACAATGTACGAAACACTCAGAATGCGCTACTGATAACTGCATATAAAATATTATTTTTAAGCCCTGGCTGGTGGCACAGGGGAATAGGCGCAGACCTGCGAACCCAAAGGTCGCTGGTTCAATTCCCAGCCAGGGCACATAACCAGGTTGCAAGCCAGGTCTCCAGCCAGGTCCATGGCTGGAGGCAGGTGGAAAGGCAACCATACATTGATGTCTCTCCCTTTCTTCCTCCCTCCCTGCCCTTCTCTCTAAAAATGATGGATAAAAAAATAATCTTAAAAAGAAAAAAAGTTTTACTTGTGGGTAAATAAGCCCCATAAGTAGAACACTTCCCACATGACAAGCCAGGTACTGATTATAAAGCTCTATATAAAAATATTATTCCTGGGAGAAAAAAGGGGATAGATGTAATACAACAACAATAAAGTTAAAAAAAAAAAAAAATATATATATATATATATATATATATATATATAATTCCTTTTCAAGATTGATGAAGCAAAAATAGATAATTAAAGGTCCTTAACAGCAAAAATATCTTCTGTCAATATCACAGACCAGCACAATTTAACAATACAATCCAGAAAACACCCAACCAACTCTTCCGTGGTACAGATGAGCTAGCCAAAGTCCATAGCTCTTTCAAGCTCTGTGGCTCTACACAGCAGACCCAAAGCTGGAACCCATGCATGCAAAATCCTAAAACCCAACAAACAATATGCTGTCTGTAAGGGATCCATTTAGATAAATAGAATGAAAGTAACTACTGGGAAACAATCTTCCACACAAGCAGAGTAACCAAAGGACAGCTGGAGTGGTATGACAGTATCAGATAAAACAGACTTTAAGCCAAGGGGAAAAGGACATTATATAATGTACAAGGTCAAACCATCATAGAGATAAACAATGATAGACAAGTATGCACCTAACAGAGCCTCAAAATTTATGAAGCAAAACCAGAGGAAGTGAGGAAAGAAACAGACAGTATTTGGAGATTCCAAAGGCAGCACTTCCAATGAAGGGCAGAACAAGAAAAAACAGACAACCTGAACAACACTGTAAACAGACACAGAAGAAGCCATTCAACAACAGGGGAATATAAAAAGCATATTCGCCAGGATAGCTAATGTTAGCCTCAATAAACACAAAAAAAACAGAAATCATACTAATTATCTTCTCTGAACACAATGGAATGAAATTAGAAATTAATTTTAAAGGAAGAAAATTTAATAA
The DNA here is from genome assembly GCA_004026585.1 of Noctilio leporinus. Classification (NCBI taxonomy): domain Eukaryota; kingdom Metazoa; phylum Chordata; class Mammalia; order Chiroptera; family Noctilionidae; genus Noctilio; species Noctilio leporinus. The sequence goes on along the minus strand of PVIW01002350.1, from coordinate 8,615 downwards.
ATGCACAAATTGGTAAAAATTAAACAACATCGATTCCCAGCCAGGGCATATAACCAGGTTGCAAGCCAGGTCTCTAGCCAGATCGGTAGCTGTGAAAAGGCAGGTGAAAAGGCAACCATACACTGATATCTCTCTCCTTCTCAGCCTCTCTCCCTTCCCGTCTCTAAAAATAATAAACTTTAAAAAATACACTAATATCTTAAAAAAAAAAAAAAAAAAAAAAACTCTTGAAACTATGAGTTAAAGAAATCACATGGGTGCTCGCTGGGGGCACAGTGGATAAGGCGCCAGCCTGTGAACCCGAAGGTCGCTGGTTCAATTCCCTAGCCAAGGCATATGGCCAGGTCTCCAGCCAGGTCCGTGGCTGAAGGCAGATGAGAAGCAACCAAGCACTGATGTCTCTTTCTCCCTCTGTGCCTCTTTCCCTTCGCCTCTCTCTGAAAATAATCAATAAAATCTTTAAAAAAAAAAATCACATGGGATATACAACAGGCAAGATCGATTAATGGAATACAACACATTAATAGGATAAAGTAAAAAATACCAATCACCTCAAAAAAAGGTAACAAATATCCAATACTATTTAATGATAAAAACACTCAAACTAGAAATAAAAGGGAAGTTTCTAAACCTGGTAAAAGGAAAATCTAACAACGAACATCATACTTAACCATGATGTTCTAAAGGCTTTCTTTCCCCTAAGGTAAGAAAAACAATCTCATTTATAACATCATCCAAATGAATAAAATACATAGAAATACGTTTATCCAGGAAATGCAAGACTACAAACTTCAAAACATTCTTGCAAGAAATTAAAGACATCTAAATAATGGAAAGACATTCAAAGGTCACTGTTTTAAAAATTTGATATCCCTAGCTGGTAGCACAGTGGATAAGGCGCCGGCCTGTGAACCCAAAGGTCGCAGGTTCGATTTCCCCAGCCAGGGCACATAAGCAGATTGCAAACCAGGTCTCCAGTCAGGTCTGTGGCTGGAGGCAGGTGAAAAGCAACCATACATGGATGTCTCTCTCCCTCTCTGCCTCTCTCCCTTCCCCTCTTTCTAAAAATAATGAAATAAAATCTTAAAAAAAAAAAAAAATTCTTAAAAATTTGATAATTGTTTAGATAGCAACACTCCCCAAACTGAACACAAATAAAAATCGTAAGATACTACTACACACCCACTAGGCTGTTATTACCAAGAAGCAAAGGGGAACACTAGCATTGGCAAGAATGCACCAAAATTGTAACCTCCATATTTTGCTAGTGGGGACATAAAGTGGCACAACCATTTTGGAAAACAGCAGGGTAGTTTCTCAAACAGTCAAACATGGGGTTATCACATGATCCAGCAATTCCACTCCAAGGTACCTGAGAAGCAAAAAACCTATGTTCTCAAAATAACCTGCACACAAACATTTATGGCAGCATTATTCAAAATAAAAATGTGGAAACAATACAAATAGCCACAAACCAATAAACTGGGTAAGTAAAATGTGGTATATACACTTTAAAGAGTATTATTCAGCATAAAAAGAAATGAAGTACTAATTTATATGACATGAATGAACCTTGTAAACATTATGCTAACGGAAAGAAGTCACGCGCAAATGGCCACATGTTGTATGACTTCATTTGCAGGACCTGTGCAGGACAGGTAAACTCAGAGAGAGCGAGCGAGCAGATTATTGGTTACCAGGGCTGAAGAGAGACAGGAATGGGGAATGACTGCTGAATTTATGAAAGTTACTTTTGGGATGATGAAAATGTTCTGCAATTCAACAGTAATGACAGCTACTCAACAATGTAAACATACTGGGTTGGCCAAAAAGTGTGCCACGTTTTTTTCCCTAAGATGGTTGTCTTTAACTTCATTAGAAACAATTTTGTTCCATTGTGTTGTGACAGTTGTCATATCAGCCTGCATTAAAAAACAAACATATCAAGATTAATGTATTTTTGTGCAGCCATTTTGATATTGAAGATGGAAGAAAATATGCAACATTTTTGAAAGTATTAAGCTTTATTGTTTCAAGAAAGATAAAAATGCAATTGACATGCAAAAAACATCTGTGCGGTGTATGGAAAAGTTCTGTGACTGATCAAATGTGTCAAAAGTGGTTTGTGAAATTTCTTGTACTGTTGACCTTTTTGTCCAAATAATTCTTTGCTATAGGACTACCTAATGCATAGGAAGATGTTTAGCAGCATCCTTGGCCTCTATGTATTGGAAGTCAATAAAGAGAGATAGCTGACTTACTAAAAATATCCAAACCATAAAGCTATTGGTGAAAATGAAAAAAGTATCTTATTATACAAAAGAAACCTAAATGAACTTTTTGGCCAATCCAATGCTAGAAGCCACCAGACCATATACTTTTAAGTGGTTAAAATAGAGAATTTTACATGATATGAGTTTTACCTCAATTTATTTATTTATTAAATATTTTATTTATTATTTTTAGAGAGAGGAGAAGGGAGAGAGGCTGAGAGGCAGAGAGATCAATGTGTGGTTGCCTTTCACCTGCCTCCAGCTACAGACCTGGCTTGCAACACGGTTATGTGCCTTGGCTGGGGAATCGAACCAGCGACCTTTGAGTTCACAGGCCGGCGCCTATCCACTGTGCCACCAGCCGGGGCAGTTCTACCACAATTTAAAAATAACCAAAACAACGATGACCTTAAACCCACACAGTAACATGTGAATTAAATGATGACTCAAGTTCTTTCAGTATTCTGTGTCTACATGCTTAAAATTTGGATCTAGACACCAGATAGTTCACAACTATGATGATGATATTAGTAGTTGTGAGAGACTATTTTAGTTCTAGTTGTTTAAAAAAAGTGATGAAAGAAACAAAACCATGTGTTAATGTAACACATTGTTGACCAACAATTTTATAGCAAAAGCTAATGCAGGTGGAGGCACCAGTTAAGCCATTATCAGTCAACAATGTCTGGCCTTGAGAACACAACTTTTTTCTTTTCGGGACTGGCAAAGTGTGTTGAGAAGCATTTGTGCGTGACTTCTTTCCGTTAGCATAACGTTTACTCGTAAGCAAGCAACAACTGCAGCAAGCTGGGGGGAGAATGCAACGCGGTCAGCCCTGTCCAGCGCACAGTGGTGACTCACCCGGCTTTTCTGGCTCATCGGGCCCCGTGCCTGCGATGCAGCTGCTCTCTAGGCCGAAGGTAGGGTCCACCTTCCCAGAGGCCCGAGCTGCTTCCTGTACTTTCTTGACATGAGCTTCCACCAATTCCAGTGGTACCTCCTCCCGAACCCGTGAAAACTCCTCTGTTCAGGAATAAAAATGGAACAGTGGCCTTGTTTTACACAAATATTTGCTTCATCGTAAACCACTAGAAAATCCAACACATATTAGTGTCTTGTGTATAATGATCTTTCTGGGGACTGGCCCTACCTACTTCAGTAAAACAACGGGACCAAATGAAAAACTGAAGCATAATGTAAACCTATGACTACGTCTTACCTTGTATGTCATAGTATCTTGCTACAGAAATAAGAGATCTTTAAATTTCTATCAGGGACAGTCAAGACTGCTGTCTAAATTTTATCTAACTGCTTGGCCGGGTTGATAATAAAACAGCAAGGATAAATAACCAGAAAACAACGAATTAGTTCTACGATGTGATCAAGTTCTAATTATAATTAGTAATATAATCCAAGAATGTCAATTGATCCTTTTGTCAATTATACCAAATTTCAACTGAATTACAAAATGTCCAATAAAAAATGTGTTGTCGCCCCCCCCCATTTAAAAAAAAAGATTTGTTTATTTATAATTTTTAAAGAGAGAGGAGGGATAGAGGTGGAAAGGGAGACAGACATCAATGTATGGTTGCCTTTCACCTGCCTCCAGCTATGGACCTGGCTGGAGACCTGACTTACAGAATGGTTATGTGCCCTGGCTGGGAATCGAACCAGCGACTTCTGCGTTTGCAGGCCAGCACCTTATCTACTGTGCCACCAGCCAGGGCGCCCCCCTATTCTTAACACTCTCAATTTTACATCTTTAAGTGCTTCAATTTAAACTTTTATTTTTAAATAGTACACAAGATATAATATTTATTTTTTGTTCTGTAAGTAGCACATGGTAACATTTAAATCGGAGATCATGTTAGCATGAACGACAGCATTAAACCATTTTCTGGAAGTGCTGTGTCGGTAGGGGGCCCATACCTAAAGCTGCTTTTGCTGCAGCAGACGCCACCCGAGGATCCACCACAGATGCCAAAAAGGCCACAGTGCTCATGACCGGGTTTCCTGACTGACTGAAGGGGACGGGCTGGTAGGCCAGGGGCCCAAGGGAGGCATCTGAGTTCTCTAGGTACGGGTCCTCGATGGGAAGCCTCAGGAAGTGGAGGATGCACTCATCCTGCGTCCGGCTGCCCACATGCTCCGACACTTTGTTCCAGTCATCCTTGTACATCTCCAGGGCCTGCCACAGAGAAACAGGAGGTTTAACACCGGGCAACAAGGGCCAGCCACGGAATAACACCAGAAGCCTGTGACTGCTTTTCACATAGGTGTAAAAAATAATGAAAATGGTCCTATTTTACATTAAAAGGTATGTACATTATGAAGGAAGTACTATGGTCTTTTATTAATACACAGCATTGTTTATACAGAAAATCTTAAGAAACCTACAAAAATGGTACTAAAACTACCAAGTTTTACAAGGTCACAGGATAGAAGGGAATGGAAAAATTCAACTATATTTCTACATACCCCAGCAATAAAACATTTTTTAATTGGGTGAAATTAAAAGTACTTAAAACAGCACCAAAACAAAACACTTAAGACTAAATACAGTAACGATTATGCAAGGGCAGCACACTGGAGAAATCAAAGGCCTAAGTAAAGAGGTTCACATGCTCATTAGGAAGTCTCAGGGCCGTGAGGATGACAACTCTCCAAACAGGGCCACAGTCAATGTGATCCCATTCACGTTCCAGGCTTCTTTTGTCAGAAATTCAGAAGCTGATACTAAACTGTATAAAGTACACAAATAAAATTTCTTAATTTTTCATAGAAAATGCTGAAAAACTTCAGCAAAAAAACACAAAAAAACCACCCATCTCAAGGAACTAGCATGGATGACCCATGGACATGGTCAACATGCAGGACTGACCGAGGGAGGGGGATGGGGAGGGTGGGGCAGGGGAGAGCAGTGGGGAAAAATGAAATAAATGTAATACAACCACAATAAAATAAAATTAAAATAGTCATCTTTTCCAAGTGGGAGAGGGATAGAAAGCTGTAAGAAAAATCAGAAACACCTGCAGAGCTGAGAGTCAAGGAATTAACTGGGTAAAAAGAATGTATTCAGTAGCTTCCCAAAGAGACTCCTCACAGGGTCTCTCTGAAGCCATGGTGTTCAAACAGGGGCAGTTTTGCCTTCTTGGGGACATTCTGCAATGTCTGGGGATATTCTTGGTTGATGTAATGGAGAGGTGGTATTGGCATCCAGCTGGCAGAGACCATGCATGGATGCTGTTAAACGTTCTGTAACGCCCTTAACAGCACACAATAAAAAACCACCGGGCCTGAATGTCAAGGGAGGGGTGTCTGGAAATCCCTGCTCTCGAGCTCAACTTGCTGCCCGACACTGTTGTGCACACTCCGATGACACTGCGGTGCGCACTCCGATGACACTGCGGTGTGGGCACTACGATGACACTGCACTGCGGTGTGGGCACTACGATGACACTGCGGTGCACATGCCTCAATGAACTCTGACACCGGAGGCTCCAAATGCTGCTTCCGACTTTCTCACTGGGCGGTAGAGAATCACTCAAAACCCAACCCAGCAAACATTCTTACCCATTAAATTGCTCGGTAAAGCAAGGTTAATTCTGGGTTCCCTTGGATAGTTATCAGCCTTGGATAGGTATAGACGGAATTACGTAGGAAAAAAAGACCCAGCTTCAAACAAACAAAAAATTCAATTTACCTTACCATCACACACAACTAGGACCATTTTAAGTTTTATGAGCAGAGACTTTTTTGGGCATGTTCCATTATAACCTTTTCAAACACACTTGTTATTTAAAATTTTTTTTCCTTTACTCATCAAGCCAGAGAAAAACAAGAAATTTCAGGAAGGTTTTCTTCCAGAATAAAGCTGAGGAATCCTACAATCTGCAAGATGCAAGCAACAGTTGACATCCAGAACAGTCTAATAAGGTGGTTATAATAAGGTAAAATTCTGAGCCTGGGCACTGATGGAGGGCTGACATCCAGAGATACGCATCACTCGACATCTTATAACTACAAAATACTTCCATCCCTCCTGCCATAACTGATCTTTACCATCACTTACCAGGACCCTTACGATCAATCACCTATCTCTCTACCTTACATTCATCCCTCTGCCTGTTGCCAAAGTATTTTTCACACAAGACACTGTTTCTCTCCCTCCTAAAACCACTGCATTGTTCATTATCATCTTGTGGAATTAAGGCCAGACAGGATCAGGCTCTGCCTGCTTCCTCCACCATTACTCTTTTAACTTAGTTTCAGGAATACCTAGATGCTACAACACTACTCCCAAGCATGGCTATGCAGACAGTTCCATCCTAGAAACCTCACGTACCAGATGCCGTCCATTCCCAGGAAGCTGCCCTTTATACTTTTTCACCCAGCCTGGTGGTACAGCTACTCCTCCCTATGCGTCCTGCACTCAGGGTATGCCTCCAACTGCGAAGCCAAGGACACTGCATTTATCCCATTTTCATCTGTTTCTGAACCCCACTGGGCTCTGAACCCCTTCACTGTTGAGGCCCTGGCCTCGCCCTCTCAATCTGAAGAGTCTGCCATGGTGCAGGAGCCCATCTGCTGAACTTCAAGGGAAACTGGGCTAAACCAGGAGGGTCGATAACCTCAGACTCAACTTGGGTCTGTTTCAAGCCCAGGGACAAATGACAAGGAAGAATATTTTAACCAGGTGAAACTTACCAAGAAAGCATCTTTAACCTCCCCCCACTCCCACCCCCAACACACACACACACACACACACACACACTACGGAACTGGACGACACCATTTCTTCTTCCATTGTGCGGTTCTGGTTCTATCAACACAATCATTTCAAACTCCCAGAAGGACGACTTAGCCCTTTGTGGCTCCTCGTACTGATGACATATTTTTGGGTAAAACACCTAAAATTCCTCAAACATTTTACAAATGAAATGTTACTCAAACAGCCTCCATCACATGTCTCTCTTGCAAATTTTTTCTTTGAAAGCTAATGCAGACCTTTTTATCTGCAAATTGAAATTATGCCTCCATTATTTCTAATAAAACAAGGAAATGAACATAAGATAGCTAACTAGCAGCCTTCCATACAAGAACAGTGATTTGGTAAGAGATCACATCCAATTAAGATCTTTTAAAAATAAAATTGGGTGGTTTAAAAAATAATCCAAAATAGCTAAGATGCTGTGTGATATATGGCTAATAAAATAATGTAATTTTTTAAAAACCCTAATGAGTCTTTCACACTTACTAGAAGAAACTGACTTTGTTTTTGATTATAAATCCATGAAAAATTATCATCTGGCTTCCCGTTCTTAAGCTATTAGCAAATAAATAAGCCACATAAAGAGAAGGTTTAGTGGCAAACAGTGCTGCTGGGAAGCCTTCCATTTCTCTTTGTGTGAGCGTGGACAACACCTGCTAATTCAACTGTATTTTTAAAAGGAATATGAAACACTGCACAGGGCCCCCCTGCAGGAGATAAGAGGCACTATTGTGTAAAGACACTGTGGTTTTCTTGGTATGTTTGGTGTAAACAGCAACTCAGCAGCCCTGACTTCGCTCCCTACTTACTATCCACTAGTCTATCCACTAGTCTTACGTGTACAACAGAAGAGAAAATCTGAGCATCAACGTGCAGCGAGAAGAAATGATCTGAGACCTGTTGTCTCAGTCGGTGCTGCACAACTGCAACTAACTTTCTTTGCAGAACCCAGTACCAAAGGGTATTCTATTCCCCTACAAGTACTGAGCCCTTTCATTTTTATTTATTTTTAGAGAGAAGGGGAGCAAGAGAAAAAGAGGGAGAGAAATATCAGTGTGTAAGAGAAACATCAATTGGTTGCCTCTTGCACACCTCAACAGGGGTCCTACACAACAATGAACTGGTGACCCTTTTGTCTGAGGGGACGGCGACCAACCTACTGAGCCGCACCAGTCAGGGCAAGACTGAGTCCTTTAAAATGAACATCCATGGCAGATATGACTAAACAGTCCTGAAGTAAATAAAAAATAGCTCAGAAAGGAAGATATACAAAGGGCCCAGAGGCATATGAAAGAATGCTCAATGTCGCTAGTCATCAGAGAGATGTAAATTAAAACTACATTAAGATACCACCTCACACCTGTCAGAATGGCAATCATCAGCAAACCAACAAACCACCAGTGTTGGCGAGGATGCGGGGCAAAGGGAACCCTCATACACTGTTGGTGGGAATGTAGGCTGGTGCAGCCACTGTGGAAAACAGTATGGGGTTTCCTTAAAAAACTAAAAATGGAACTGCCTTTTGATCCAGCAATTCCACTACTTGGACTATACCCAAAGAATCCTGAAAC
>PVIW01002349.1:163041-224802 GCA_004026585.1 Noctilio leporinus | reverse complement strand
TTTTTTTTTTTTTTTTTTTTTTTTTTTTTTTTTTTTTTTTTTTTTTTTTTTTATAATTTTATTGTTGTTGTATTACATCCATCCCCTTTTTGCTCCCCTCTGTCCCCCCACCCACCCACCCATTCCCCCCAAAGTCAATCCCACCTGTTGTCCATGTCCATGGTTCCTTTATACTAGGTTCTTGTCTAAGCTGCTCCCCATCTTTGCCTCTACCTCTCCCTCTGTTTTGTTTTGTTTTTTGTGAGGAATGTCATTCTAGCAGGTGTGAGGTAAATACCTCATTGTGATTTAGATGTGCATTTTCTGGCTGATGAGGGATGCCGAGCACCTTTTCATGTACCTGTTTGTCATCCATATCTCTTTGGAGAAATATCTGTTTGGATCTTGGGCCCATTTTTTAATCAGTATTTTTTGTTGTTGTTTTGCTATTGAATTTTCAATAGGATGTAAAAATGTAATGTTAATAACTTTTGCATTTATCTGTCATACGTATTTTAATGATTTTAAGAGGGAAAGGATATTTACTTTCTGTTGCTTTTCTTTGACTTTTGATATACCCTAGTTTCCTCAGTTATCATTTCTCTTCCATTTACCATTTCCTTTAGTTCGGGTTTGCTGGAGACCAATTATATTAGTTTTATTTCATCTGACAATATCTTTATTTCACATTCATATATAAAGGATATTTTTACCAGTTGCAGAATTCAGGGTTGATAGTTATTTTCCGTCAACATTGTAAAAGTGCCATTCCTCATCCTTTTGGTCGTCCTTGTTGCTGGCCATAAATCTGCAGTTATTTAAATTGTTTTTCTCCAGCTCCTTTAAAATTTTTTTTTTCTTTTGTTGTTAGTTTTCAGCATTTTGAATATAATATTTTTAGGTTTGGATTTCTTTGACTTTATCTTCTTGGGTTTTGCTGAGCTTCTTGAATTTGTAATTTTGTGTCTTGTGCCAAAGTCGATAAAGTCTTACTCATTATTTTTCCAAATATTTTTTATTTTTCCTTTCCTTTTGGGATTCTGTTGATAAAATAGGCTTTTGGTACCCACGGGTCCTTGAGGCTCTTCACTTTTTTCTTTCTCTTTTTCTCTTTGTTTTACAAATTGGTTAATTTCTAATGATCTGACTACAACTTCACTGACTCTTCCTGCATCTCCATCCCATTCTTATGCCCTCCAATGAATATTTTATGTTATTTATTGTATTTTTCAGTTCTAAATTTCAATTTTAGTTTGTGCAGTTTTAATTTCTTAGCCAAGATTTTACATCTTTCTAGTCATTTTAAACAATTTACCCTATGGCTTCGGGCATGGTTACAATAACTGGTTTGTACTGCTGTTTGGATCAGTTTATCATGTGCGCCATCCAGTGTCCAACGTGGGATCTGTGCTGTGGTATTCTCCACAGTTAAGATCTCAAAGCCCTTGCTATGCTGGTTAAGGTCGGAAGTGAACCCAGGAGTTTATAAACAACTTGAGAGGATTGCTGTCTTGAATTCTCATTCCTCTGTGATTTCTCTGATACTCTGTCCCTACATGTCCCCCTTTGCAGCCCATAAGATAGAAAACAGGGCCTTTAGTTTCCCTGCTCTGCCCTGTACTTAGAGCAGCTGTGTTGGCATCTGGGGCCAAGTGCCTGGAAGGCAGAGGAAAAAAGCAGCAGGCATTTGACCCATGATCTTGGGAGCCTTGCTCCTCTGGTTAAAAAGAATGATTTTCCTCCCTTAGAATTTGAGGCATCTGGTATAGACTTGACCCTGCCACCCACGACTAAATTGCCTTGGGGCTGGGACTGGAGAAAATGGACAATAGAAGTGGATTTCCCACCTCTGTGACTGTTGGTATGTCCATGGAGTGATCAGGAACTTGGCCACTTTATGTCCTTAAGATCAATTCATGGTCCTGACTATAGGTTTATAGATATTATGTATGCGTTCCCAGATGACTACTGGAAGAAATGAGAGGAACACAAGAAAACCCACTTTCCCGCAGACTCTGCTGTCCTTAAGGTGCTTTCCCCACGTCTCATCCAACACCAGCAACATCTGACTATGAAGGAGCCTGGAACTGTAGGCTTTTATCTGAGGATTGCTGCCCCACGTAAAGTTACGGTTCTCCGGCTGTGGAGGAAGGGGAGAACAGATGTGGTAGACAACAGTCTCTGCTAGAGCCAGAGCTACCAGGAGCAAAAGGATAGGGACTTAAAAAGTAAATGATAAATGTGATTATAATGTTCTTAGAGATTGAGATAAATGGTTTAAATAATTACTAATAATTTTATAGCCTTATGGAATCACTGTAAAAAATAAAGGTACAAAAATGTGAAGTTTATCCCCCTCCTGCTTTTGTACACCAGTTAGCTAGCTGCTTCCCCTAACTGCAGACAAATACTGTCAGTGACGTTTCTACTTATGTACTAGACATATTGTATTAAGCGTATTTTTAGTTATTTTTTATTGAACTTGCATCTACCTGGTATTCTGAAACTGGTTCTGAAGCATTGATTTTGCTTGTACTGAGTGAGCCTTAGCATGGGGATTCCTCATGGTGAGTAACAAATACTGTGGGGTGAGTGCTGTGAACTCACTTGTAGCATTTTCATAACCTGGTGTAACTTGCAGGGATAGAACTAGGTCTTCCCGGTAGTCTTAGGATGCAGTTTAAAACTTTACCAGGCTGACAAGGACTTGCCTGTTCTGGTCCCTACCAGTCCTCTCAGTTCACCTTTTAGCCTTCTTCCCACAGTTGGTGCAGTTTTCTTCACTACGCTTTCTCTAGGAAGCCAGGCTTTGTGCATCAGGGGTTACGCCTGTGTTCTCCTCTGTACTGCCACCCCCAGCTTTTCGCCTGGTCAACCCCTGCTCTTCTTTGTGTCCTCCAGATCTCATTTGAACGCCATTCTCAATGAGCACTTCCTGTTTAGCCTTCTAACTTCAGTTAGATCTTAAGCTTTCCCTTTTCTTTTCCCTGTACTTACTGCATTATTATTTGATAGTTATTTGTATAGCTATTTATATAATATCCTGTTAAGCTCTCCAGAGTGTAAATTTCATGAAGCTATGGACCATATTTGACATATCACAGTGTCATTGGTTTAGTCCCTATAAGCATTGTGAGCAGTCACTACAAAAATATTTGGTGAAAAATATTTAGTTACTGTGATGATGAATTTTATGTGTCAACTCGACTGAGACATTTGGTCATATAATCTAGGTATGTCTGTGAGGGTGTTTATGGATGAGATGAATACTTGAGTTTTAAAAATGCATATATGATTTTATTTCATTGTATGTTTTTTCCTTTTTATTCAGTTTGTGAAGATGACACCAGGCAATAAAATTACACAGGTTTCAGGTGCCCAGCTCCACAACACATCATCTATACACCACATTGTGTGTTCACCGTCCCAAGTCAAGTCTCCTTCCATCACCATTTATTCTCCCTGTACCTTTCTCCACCTCTTTTCATCACCCCTTTCTTTGGCAATCCCTACACTGTTGTTTGTATCAATGAGTTTTTTTATCTTAGAAATAAAGATAAAAAGGATAGGGACTTAAAAAGTAAACGATAAATGTGATTATAATGTTCTTAGAGATTGAGAGAAATGGTTTAAATAATAATTAATAATTTAATAGCCTTATGGAGTCACTGTAAAAAATAAAGGTACAAAAATGTGAAGTTTTTCCACTTATTTTATGTATTCATTGGTTGATTCTTGTGTGTGCCCTGGTCAAGGAATGAACACGCACCTTGGGGTATCGGGATGACACTTCAACTAGCTGAACTACTTGGTCAAGGCAATTTGAGATTAATATTTGAATTGGTAGACTGAGTAAAGCCAACTTCCCTCCCTAGTTTGGGTGGGCGTCATCCGGTCAGTCGAGGGCCTAACTAGAATGAAAAGGCTCTGTGAATAAGAGGGAACTGCTCTTGCCTAATTACCCAGAACACTTTTTTTTTCTGCCTTTGGACTTGAACAGAAATATTGGCTTTTCCTGGGTTTTGAGCCTACTGGCCTTCAGACAGGTTATGCTATCAGCTCTCTTTGTATCTCAGGCCTTTAGACTTAGACTGGACTATAACATTGGTTCGGGGTCTCCATTTTGCTAACTGTAGCTCTGGGGACTTACCAGTCTCTATAATTGTATGAGCTAATTCCTTAAATAAATTCCTTCATATGTATCATGTACATTATGGGTTTCTTTCTCTGGAGAACCCTAACCAATAGGTCACCCATAAGTAACCTATAAGTACCCATATAAACAGTCACCCATAAGTAACTGTAAGAGGAGACAAAATATCTGTAAAAATCTCAACTGTGGGTCTGAAATAAGAAAGCCATCTTGTGGTGCTTCTGGGAATACTAAGTTGATATGTGACGTATGTCCAGTATATATCCCTTCAGAAACTAAAACATGGTTCTCTGTAATAGTTCTTAGTATATTTTGTGACAAAAGTCTCCTTTGGAAAGGTGGTGGATCTGTAGACTCCTTAAAGCACTGATTTCAAATAAGTCGAATACATAGTGTTATAGAAGAAACAAATTATAATGAACTATAGGTATTTAAATATTAAACATTAAATGAGTGATATTATAAGATATATTCCTTTTTTACTAAAGACTTAAATAGTATAGCAAAATAAATATGTTAAATTTAAAGTTAAATTTTATTTATTCATTTATTTCAAGATTTTATTTATTATTTTCAGAGAGGAGGGTATGGAGTGAGGTAGAAAGGGAGAGAAGCATCAATGTATGGTTGCCTTTTACCTGTCTCCAGCTGTGGACCTGGCTGGAGACCTGGCTTGCAACCTGGTTAATGTGCCCTGACTGGGGAATTGAACCAGTACCCTTTGGGTTTGCAGGCCAGCACCAATCCACTGAGCCACACCAGCTAGGGCAAATTTAAAGTAAAATTTTATTTTTAAAGAAAATCCAAAGGAAGATTGTCAACATGACTAGACTGTGTGCCTCTTCATATTATAAAGTAATTTATTTTGGGTCTAAAACTACTGTAATTTCAAATTATGGTAGATATAAATGAATCTGAAGATATATGCCACAAATATAATAGAATATGAACATGTTTGTTAATTCTGACAGAATCACTGGAAAAAAGTAGGTTTACAGTTAAGAGTAAGTGAAAGTTGATTCTTATATTATTCATTAATTATCAATAGGAATTGTCTTGAATCTACAGATTTCTTTGGGTAGTATGGACATTTTCATGATGTTCTTCCTGTCTATGAACACAGTATACGCTTCCACTTATTTGTATCTTCTTCAATTTATCTTTAGTGTCTTATAATTTTCTGAGTACATGTCTTTTACATCCTTGGTTAGGTTTATCTGAAGTATTTTAATTCTTTTTGATGCAATTGTGAATGGGATTGTTTTCTTAATTTCTCTTTCTATTAGTTCATTATTGGCATATAAAAATGCACTAATTTCTAGATAATAACTTTGTATCCTGCTACTTTGATGAATTCACTTATCAGTTCTAGTAGTTTCTTGGTGAAATCTTTGGGGCCTTCTATGTACAGAATCATGTCATCAGCGAATAAAGACAGTTTTACTACTTTATTTTCAATTTGGGTCTCTCCACTTATGTCCATCAAGATTTGCTTTTCATATTTAGGTGCTCCTATGTTGGGTGTGTAAATGTTTACTAGATTTACATCCTCTTGTTAGATTGTTCCCTTTATTGTTCTCTATTGTTCTTTGTCTCTTTTTAAAAAGTATTTTATTTATTATTTTTAGAGAGAGGGGAAGGGGGAAAGGCAGAGAGGGAAAGAGACATCAATGTATGGTTGCCTTTCACCTGCCTCCAGCTACGGACCTGGCTGGAGACCTGGCTTGCAACCTGGTTATGTGCTCTGACTGGGGAATCGAACCAGGAGCCGTTGGGTTTGCAGGCTGGCACCTCATCCTTTGATCCACTAGCCAGGCCTTGTCCTTTGTCTCTTGATATAGCCTTGGCTTAAAGTCTATTTTGTTAGATATAATACTTCTACTATAGCTTTCTTTTTTCTTTTCCATTTGCATGAAAAAATTTTTTCCCCATCCATTTACTTTTAGTTGGTGTGTACCTTTCTATCTGAGATGGGTCTCTTGGATGCAGCATATATATGGGTCTTGTTTTCTTATCCATTCAGCTACCCTCTATCTTTTGGTTGGAGCATTTAAGCCATTTACATTTAAGGTGATTATTCATAGGTACATATGTAGGCTCATTTTATTGTTAGACTGTTTTCCTCTGTTTTTCTTTCTATTTCTTTTTTTTCCTTCTCCTTAAAGCAGATCATTTAACTTTTGTTGCCATATTGGTTTGGTGTTAACAAATTCCTTTAGATTTTTCTTGTGTGGTGAGCTTCTTATTTCTTCTTCAATTTCAAATAATAGCCTTGCTGGGTAAAGTAGCATTGATTGTAGGTTCTTGCTTTTCATCACCTTGAATATTTCACACCACTCCTTTCTGGCTGAAATGTTTCTGTTGCGTAATCAGGTACCAGTCTAATTGGTACTCCTTTGTAAATAACTACCTCCTTTTCTTTTGCGGCTTCTGGGATTCTCTCCTCGTCTTTAAGACCTGTCATTTTAATTATGATGTCTATTGGTGTAAATGTCTTATTTTCCAATGTCTCTGAGCTTCCTGGGATTTTGTGTCTTTTTCCTTCAGATCAGGGTAGTTTTGGTCATTATTTCTGCAAAAAGGTTCTCGATGCTTTGCTTGCTCTCTTCTCTTTTTGGTATTTTCATGATGCAGATGTTAACTCTATCTGATAAATTGCTTACCTCCATTTCATCTAGGTTTTCTGGAGAGTTCTATTTTCTTCTATTTCAGGGTCTATTTCTTTGTGTCCCCATTTTGGCTGCTTTTTTTGTATTTTCTGCCTTAGTTGTTAAACTAATCAGTCTGTAATCAGCAGCCCAGCTTAAGCTCCACATAGTGGGGCAGAGTAATTCCTGCCAGCGGGGTTCTTGCTTCCCCTTAGGCTGATGTCACTTGTAGAGGAGTGCTCTGCCTGAGTAAGATGGATCTTGCAGTATGGGGAATGACTTAGCACAGGGATCCTGGTGGCTGTTCCTTCCGTTCTCTCCCTAGAACCACTAACACCAGACTTTCCTCAAGCAGTCTGCCCTCACTTTGCCCAATATAAGTGGCTGCAAATGGTATTTTGTGCATTGGCCCTTTAAGGGCTCTTTGCTTCTCCAACCATCTCTCTCTCTTACAGACCGAAACTTTACTGCTCTTCACAGCTGGATGTTATTTGGGTTCCTTTCTGGCTGTGGTACTATAGGCTGGGGAGCACAGTTTGGGGTTTAGACCCCACACTTCTCAGAGGAACCCCTGGCTACTGAAATATCCCTCTGAATCTTCAGCTGCTGCCTGTGGGAGCCCAGTCAGCTCTCTCCTGTCTTCATGTACTCCTTATCAGGCTTGTTGTGGTAAAGTGGTTTCTTCTGTTTATCTATAGTTTTTAGGCTTCTCTCCAGCTAGTGTTCAGTTGGTTATTCAGGATGCTTTCTCTACAATTTAGTTGTATTGCCAGATTTGTCGTTGGAGGAGGTTAGTGCACCTTCCAGTTGCTTCTTTGTTATCCTGCTTTATCCTCTATTATTGGTTTTAAATATTTGACTTTCTGTCTCAGAGGAGACTATCATTAATTTGGTTGCTTAACTGGATGCATTAAAAATAATTTTAGCCCTGGCTGGTGGCACAGTGGATAGGCACACCAGCCTGTGAACCCAAAGGTTGCTGGTTTAATTCCCAGCCAGGTCCATAGCTGGAGGCAGATGAAAGGCAACCATACATTGATGTCTCTCTCCTTCTCTGCCTTTCTCCCTTTCCCTTTCTCTAAAAATAATAGATTTTTAAAATCTTAAAAAAATAAATTAAAAAAGCCCTGGCCGGTAGCATAGTAGGTAAGGCCTGCGAACCCAAAGGTTGCTGGTTCAATTCCCAGCCAGGGCACATAACCAGGTTGTAAGCCAAGTCTCCAGCCAGGCCCATGGCTGGAGGCAGGTGAAAGGCAACTATACATTGATGTTTCTCTCCTTCTTTGCCTCTCTCCCTTCCTCTCTGCCTCTCTCCCTTCCTCTTTCTCTCTGGAAATAATAAAAATAAAATCTTTAAAAATAAATAAAAATAATTTTCTGTTATTTTTTCTGATATAAACTTTCCCTTGAAAATATATACTCATCTGGCTGATGTTATTTTGAAGAAATGAGGTTGCATTCCACCAGGAAATTCCAGAACTTGTTATCTCTGTTGTCCCCTAGAATTTCAAGGAGCAATTTTTGGCACTCCGGAAGAATTATAGGAAGGAATCCTTCAGTAGAATGTATGCAGGACAAATTAATATTATACTCTTTCTGGACATATAAACAATACACATACACTATGTTATTAGATTGAAAATACTATTATTTTTAAAGCAAAAGTTGAATTTGATGATTTTATTTCAGAATAATAAATAATAAAAAGACAAAGTTTCCTCCTTTTGTCTTTTTATTACTACTGAATAAGGCAGTAAACTTTGGTCTAGTTTAGTTTTCATACCTCTGTTAAACCCCCAGAACTAATATTTAAGTCTGACAGGCCCACCATCCTCACACAGGTCTGTAGGGGGCATGTCACTAACAGGTCTGCCCTCCACAGGCCTGAACACCCTTCCTTTCCCCCTTCCCATCCTCAGTGCATGGGACCCAGGACCTCAAGCAACTCCGCACCTGGGAAGGAAAGGAAATTAAAAAGGAAGCGGTGTTTTCACACTCCTCTTTTTAAATGCTCTTTCAGAATCCCTTGTGCAGCCAGGGTGGGTTGGCCTGGTTATTTTAATTAATTTTAATTAAGTTCATTTTAATTGTATTCATTTCAAGTAAGGAGGAAATTAGCTACTGAATTAACTTTATGGAGCATAATAAAATTCCGTATAGTGAAATTAACTCTTCTTGATGTGAAACCAGCTGATAGTCTTATAGGAACCCTTTGTAGGTAACTCTCTTTTCTATTACTGCTTTTAAGAGTTTTCTTTTTAATTTTTGGCATTTTAATTATCATGTGTCTTGGTGTGGTCCTCTTTGGGTCTAATTTGTTTGGAACTCTCTGTGCTTCTTAGACTTTTATGTCTATTTCCTTCATCTGTTTTGGGAATTTTCCCCTCATTAATTTTTCACACAAGTTTTTAATTTCTTGTTTTTCCTTTTCATCTGGCACCCCTGTGATTTGCATGTTGGCACTTTTAAAGTTGTCCCAGGGGTTTCTAGCCCTCTCCTCATTTTATTCAATTCTTGTTTCTTCATTCTGTACTGGTTGACTGTTTCTTTATTCCTTGTATTCCAAGTCATTGATTTGAACACTGGTTTTCTTCCCTTCACCACTGGTTTCATGTGGATTTTCCTTCATTTCACTTAGCCTAGCTTTCACTTCTTCCCTTCTGTGTTTGCAATACTCAAGCATATCTATCAAGTCTGTGAGCATCTTTATCATCAGCATTTTGAACTCTGCATCTGTTAGGTTGGCTATCTCCTTTTTGCTTAGTTCTCCCTTTGGAACCTTGATTTGCTCCCTCTTTTGGGCCATATTACTCTGTCTTCTTAGCTTGAGAGGATCCTGTGCTTGCTTCTGTGTCTTAGGTTGGGCTGTTGCCCCTGTCTGGATGAATATTTATTCTCTATACCTTTGTTGAACTTCTGTGCAGCTTGATTTTCTAGAATTTCTGGTTGTCTCTAGTTTTGAGGTAGTTGTATTCCTTTAGTTGTGGTGGGAGACGCAGCACATCTACCTACACCTCCATCTTGGCTGGAAGTCCTAATTCCTTTAGTTTTAACAAAGGTACAATGTTGTGTAACCAGCCCTTAAACTCAGGACAGTTTCTTCATCTCCAATATATTCCCTTATATATATTGCTCCTTTGTAGTCAGCTCTTCTGTTTACTCCCAGGCTCTGAGTACTGTTCATTTTGTTTTTAAGATTTTATTTTTAGAGAGAGGGGAAGGGATAGAGGCAGAGAAGGAGAGAGACATCAATGTATGGTTGCTTTTCACCTGCCTCCAGCTGCAGACCTGCCTGGAGACCTGGCTTGCAACCTGGTTATGTGCCCTGGCTGGGGAATCGAACCAGTGACCTTTGAGTTTGTAGGCCGGCTCCTTATCCACTGTGCCACCAGCCAGGGCCTGATTTTTTAATATACTTGTAATTTTGTCTTTGCCAGAATGTCAAATAAATGAAATCAGATAATATGTGGCCTTTTGAATCTGGCTTCTTTCACTTAGCATAATGCATTTGAAATTCATCTGTCTCAAATTTTATTAGTGTGTTTCTTTTTACTTGTTAAGTAATATTTTAGTGTATAGATGTACATTTAATTGTTTCAGGTTTTTTTGCAATTATTGCTCACCATTTGCTTCTCTACATTATTATTCATGTCTGTTTTGTTTTCTCCAAACCAAAGCATAGCAATTGTGTAATTATAGCAAATCATTAATAATTAATGCAACACATTTTTATTGATTGCCTATAAAGTCACAGGTATTGTTTAAGATATTAGCATTTCACCAGTTGAACGAAATATACAAATGTCCCTGCCCTAAATGACTATGGCTTCAAACATTAAAATGAATAAAGCTGGTCATTATAATCAATTATTATACATGTATCAATTTCTCATCTTAAATATTTTGTGTCTTAGATAATATTTTCCTTTTTGCCATCTGTCTGATTATTTTTAATCATTATGCAAGGAAAAAAGAAAGCAAACTACTTAAGTTCATCAAAAACATTAAGGCTAGTTAGTGTGGCATGCTGAATGTATTCTGTTTCTAATAAATTAGGATAAAACTACTTTCTTTCTTAGTTATGTTTGTTCTGTGCAACATAGTTTCTAACATAAGTCTTTTGTTATGCCAGGAATTTTGTTTTCATTTCTGCTTGATAGGCTCAGTTTTCTCAAGAAGATATACATAGATTAATTAGTAAAGTCCAGAAGAATAGTTGTCCTGTTTCTTCCCTCAGCAGTGAAACAACATACCATTCTGCTGTCTAGGGAGCTAGTCCAAATTTTTTTTAAGGAGTAGAGAAAGTAAAAGGAAGACAGAAAAGGAAAAGAAAAACAGGCTTGAATCTAGTGTGTATGAGAGTGCTTTTAGGGAATGAGAATTATAGGTGGTCTGGAAACCCAATATGTGTGTAGATGTGTAAGCCTTTCAACTACATGAAAGACTCTAGAAATCAAATGAAAGTCAGAACCGGCTGTATGCTTTGGATAGCTCTCCTTTGTTAGGCCCTACAGGATAACCCTAGGGTAAAAATTCTCTGAACACTTGTGTGTTACATCAGCTTTTAATAAAAAGAATGTGTAAAGCTTTTACTGTCAAGTGTTAGACAGAACTGATTTCTTTAAAATTTTCTGTAAAATATATCAATGAATATGTTCTACTAGTATGGAAAACTGAAATATAGAGCTAGGGTTGTCAAATGGTTCAAAATTCCACTTACTTGTTTCTCTGAATACATTTTAGGGAGCTACTGGGTGGTAGGAATCACATTGATGTATCATTTTTAAAACTGGTTTAAATGAAATCATCCTATATTTTTACATTTTCAGAGATTGTACTTATTCATTGATTTTTAAAAATTCATAAAAGGTAGAAATAGAGTATGAACCCATCATAGAAATTTAACTGGCCTAGTTCCCCAGATTTCTAAGTTCTAGTTTTGTGGTTTTTTTAAAATAATAGTTGAATTGGCACTTATACTATGTTTTGGACAATTTGGCCAACAGCGTATGGGAGTTTATAGTTCTTAAACATCAAAAGATATGCAGATGGCATAAGATAAGGGAGTCCTGTTAGATTTAGGAATTAGTTTCATACCAGACATTGAGAAACTTACATAAAAAGATTGGCCAACTGCACCAAGAAATGATAGTTAAGTGCCATTATTGAGTGAATGAAGGAGCATATATTGGTACTTCCTATACCAACCCTTATTCTCAGAATATTGGTATTTTAGTTATTATTTTTGCAGGCAGATTTTAAGGCATAAATTCAGAAGTTTATTGCTGTTTTTTTGCATATAATCATGTGTTTTTGAAACTTTAACTTCAGCCTAGCTTTTCTCCCCATTTTTAATTTACAGTTTTTATTTCAAGTTTGAAAAAAATTTATTGATTTTTCTTTTTTAAAAAACACATTGCTGTATATAATTCTGTTTTATTTCAGGGAATTATTTCATGACATTTTACTTTGAATGATCAGTCTTCTCAGTTATATCTTTAAAAGTGAAATATGCCTTCCATTTTACAGTTATTGTTTTCATACTACTGTCCCTTTCTGGTTGCTTTACATGTTAAATGTAATTTTACCATAATTAAAATACTTATCCATTTTTTTGAGCAGCTTTATTGCTTTTAAAATTTGAATGTAATTCTCCAAAATTGACATTTAAAACTTTATTGTTTATGTAGCAAGTTACAGAAATCTAATTATGTCAGGTACTGTCTGAGCACTGAAGATAAAAGCAGTGAAAAAAACAGGCACATTCTCTGACCTCATGGCATTTTGCATTCTGGCATGGGGACACAGACCGCAAATAAAGAAAGCGGCATGTAAAATGTTCCAGCAACACCACAGTGAGTGCAGGTGCATGCAGAAACTGCACACTGAGGGCTCTGCTGGTCTGCTTTTCTCCAGACACCCAAGAGCAGGTGAGTGGGCAGGTGCAGCTGGGCACACTGCACTACCCTTTGGGAAAGGGACCATCCTGCGCAGTCCACACATGTTGGAGCCGCACAGCACCCCAAGTTGAGCATGTAACAGTGGGGGCTTTGCCGTCCGAAGTGTGGCTGCTAGTGTAGAAAAACATCTTGTAACTAGATACCAGCTGTGCTGGTTGCAGTTGGAGACCTTTTGAGACGACAAATGGAGCTGTTGGTCCTAGCTAGCCCTCGCAGGCAACTGGGGAGCTCCATCATGGGTCAGGGGTCGTTCAGTGGACAAGTCTATTTGACTTTCTTTAGTCTTCTCCCGAGAGTCTAAACATAAGGCTTTCCATCAGTGACATGAATTAATGGGTCTACTTATATTTTAAAAAATTGAAGAAGTGGAGTTGTTCATTCATTGACTTCCTTCACCTACTTCCTGAGAATGGTTATATTCATTTCTCACCAATCAAGTTCTGTCAACTTTAGGATGAACCAAAATGTCTGTGCTTTTCCCAGAGTAGTACACTTCCCAAAGACATAGGAGTTTCCTATCAAAAGAAAACTTTCAATGCAGAGGAGGATGGCTGTAGAATTATCCAGTGCAAAGCTAGTGGACACATTCCTGCTCATGCAGGTTGTCTAAGGAACATCAGCAGCAGTCTCAGTGAGCATCATGTTGATGCACTTTTGCCAGACCCATAGGCATAGCAGTCACAGTCTGTCAGGGAGGCCTCTTGGGCCTTGGAATCCCCAGGGGGATTTGCTCATTCCTTATTAATGACTTCTGGGGTTACTCCTGCTATTACTATCCTTTGTATTATTCCAGCAGATCTCTTAGGTTCATTCTGGGTCTTTGCTCCAACCCATCAGTTCCCTTTTGTTTCTTGCTTTCAGGCTTCATAGTTTCTTTACTATTTTATATAATCAACGTTCATGTAAATAGGTAGCATAGTATAGGTATAATAATAGGGTTCTCATGGATATACTGGATGAACTGGGGGAGGCTTTAGAGAAGAAAGCATTTGAGGTAAGGTTTGAAGGGCAGACAATCAGGGAAGAAAGACATTCTTGACCATGATGTCATGGAAGAATAAAAGGGTTTCAAGTGTGTTCAGGTAGTGGCAAGCTTTATGTAGTTAAGAATGTATAGCAATAGTAGGAGATAACTTGGTAAAGAAATGTTGAAACAGGTACTTCAATCTTATGTAGAGCATTACCTGACCTGTTTTATAGGGTGAAGTGCTGCAGGGCATATGAGACCTACTTGGGTTCATAATTTTAAAATCTCATTATAACTCATAGTTTTTATATTTAGTGATATTGATAATATTTATATCTTTCATCTGCATGTCTTCAAATCATTTTCTCTCATCCATTACCTAGTTTTATCCTAACAATATATAAGCAATGCAGATCTGAAAATATTATAGTATTCTAATATTTAAAGTTGAAGAAACTCAGGTACTGAGTGATTATATGATCTACTGACAGCTAGATGGCTATACTGAGAGCATTGCCAGATTTTCTGAATCTTAATTCCATATGCTTGTTGGCTATTATTTATGTAAATATATATGCTTTTGATCTTTTTCCACCTCCCCTGAAATTATTGTTTTTCTTTCCTCCATAGGACTTAGCTTTTACCCTGGAAGAGAGACAGCAATTGAATATTCATGGATTGTTGCCACCTTGCTTCATCAACCAGGATATCCAGGTCCTTAGAGTAATTAAAAATTTTGAGCGCCTGAACTCTGACTTTGACAGGTAACATATTCCTGAAGGTGTTTTTATATTTCACTTAGGCAATTTTTGATTAGATGAGAAAGTTAAACTAGCTATTGATTTGGAAAAAGTAGTCAGCTTTGAGGAGAATTTGCCTGTAAATACAATGATGTTTTTAAAATATTTACCCTCTGTAAGGACATTTGAATGTAATAAAATTTTATTTTCTAAACTGTTATCATCAGAGAGACTACTTGTGATCAAATTGGTCCGTAAAGGTAAATTATCAGGAAATGCCATCCTAGACAGAGCAAAATAGGTTAAAGTGGCTTTTAGTTACACTATAAATATGTTCTAGTTGAAAGTATGCTTTTTCAGCTTTCCAAAATGGTTCCAATCCTGCTGCGAATTTAGGTCACTTGCTGCATTTAAAACTCAGTTTCCATGTTGCACAAAGATAAAGGTAACATTGTTCTGTCCCTGTGTAATGAGGTAACCCGAGGTTGAAATTCCCTCTGTATCTTACTAGCAATGGAGCTGAGTAAACCACTGCAATTAGGATCATGACCACTCCATATGCCTTGCCCTCCACTTGTGATCCTGCCCTTTCTTATTGAGGTGCTGAACTCTCTAAACCTCAGGTTTTTTGTCATGACTTGAAAAAAATAGTAGTTATTTCAAAATATTGTATTACGTTTAGAAGAGGTAGCTAACTCAATACCTAGTATGTATTTGTATTAGTCAGGTGTCCCCAGGGGTCTTCAGAGAAAAAGAAGCAACAGGATGTGTGTCTCTTATCTACACATATATACATACATACATATTTACACATACCATACCCTCTTGGGTGGAGATACAGATTTATTTTGAATGTGGATGCTGGGTAAGTCCTAAATCTGTAGGGAGTGGTAGGCTGGAGAATAAGAAACAACTTGGAGTTCGTGTCTAAAGCAGACTGCTGAAAGAATTCCTTTTTGCTGAAGAGAATAATAATGACAATGGAGTAGCAGTCCAAATTCCCCTTGGTGGGCAGGATCAACCTCCCTAGCCTGCACTGTAACTTCCTTTGCCTGCTGACCCAGAGGCATGTGATGTCCCAAGTGGCTAGTGGCAGCCTTAACTTCCAGTTCAATGGAATCATTATGCCCTGGTGGAAACATTCCTGTCTTTGGCACTAAGATTTATTAGCCAGAAGAGCATAAGCTTTGGGGACAGGAAGCAGAAATTTTGCTAGTTTGCCACTGGGTATAATTGTAAGGGGTGTTACTTCTGTTTCCGCCCTTGGGTTCCTAGACCTGTGAATCCTGGCTGTGGGAGAACTAGCATCATATTGGACACTGATTCAGATCATACATGACCCTCTAGAGAACACTTGCCCCAGCTTTACAAGTTATTAATACCTAGCTGGTGCTGTAACTGAATCTTCAGAAGGCCATTCCACCATTCTGTCATGCCATCTACTTTCAGATGGTGGGGAAACATGGTAAGGCCAGTGAATTTCATGAATATGGACCCATTGCCACATTTCATTTGCTCTGAAGTGAGTTCCTTGATCAGAAGCAATGCCTGTGAAATATCTTAATGGTGGATAAGGCATTCTGTAAGTCCATGGGCAGTAGTTTTGGCTGGAGCATTGTGTATATGGAAGGTAAGTCTGTATCCAGAGTGTGTGAATTTCAAAAAGAATAACGCTGTCCCTTCCATGATGGAGGTAGTCCAATATCATCCTGCCACCAGGTAGTTTGCTTATTACCCCAAGGAATGGTGCCATTATTAGGCATTCAGTGCTGGTCTCTGGCAGATTGGGCACTCAGCAGTGTCTAAAGCAAGGCCAGCCTTGATGACTGGAAGTCCATATTGCTGAGCCTGTGATAACCTCCATTCCTGTCATGGCCACTTTTTTCATGAGCTCATGGGTAATGACAGGGACAGCTGGGGAAAGAGGCAGACTCAGTTTGTTCAGTTGTGTTTTTGCTGCTTCTTGAAAGTTCTTCATAGTCTCTTTCACTTGTTCCTTATGTTCTTCCTTCAGCTTCTTATGTTTTCACTTTATATTCTTTTCCTGTGCCATTTTATTAGCTACCTCACAAGAACAGATGACTTTCATATTTTTACCATGGATCCTTCTTCAAATAGATAAATTGACATTGAAATCAACACAACGTCAGATGCTCTTTTAGATATTGGGATTATAGATAATGATCTCTCCTCTCACTGGACTTAACTTATTTTTAAAAATTATTTTAAAACCTAAATTATTTAATATGCTAGAAACTGACAAGTGCTAATAAGAGGAAAAAAAGGTAGAATTGGGCAAGAGGGATTGGTATGATCAGTTTGTGTTAAATTGGGTGATCAGGGTGGAGTTTATGGAGAAAGTGACGTAGGAGTAAGTAACAAAGGTAGTGAGGCAGTTAGTTATGAAGGACTCTGAGGAACAGTGGTGTTGTTTAGCTAATATGTTCAAGGATCAGCAGGGAAACCTCTGCCTGGAATTGGGTGAGTAAGGGAAGAATGGTAGGTTGGGAGAGGAAGTTGGGTAATAGAGGACAGATTATGTATCTGAAGGCCACTTTGCCTGTTACTTGGAATGAAAAGGGAAGCCATTCAAGCATTTGCGCAGAAAATAAGCCTGATCTGAACTGTATCTCAAGAGGACTGGCTGCAATGTTGAGGACAGAATGTAAACTGCAAGAATATTTAGGAGATTATTATACTAATCCAAGCAAGAGATAATAGGGATTTAAATTCAGGGTGGTAGCAATGAAAGTGTTTAGATTTTGGATATATTTTGAAGGTTGAGCTAACATAATTTCCTAGTATATTACAGATGAGTGTTAGAGAGCTTTCAGAGAAGAAAACAACGAAAACAGAAAAGAAATTGCAGAGAAACAAAACCATTGTGATAGAAGGAAAACCAAGAGAATATATGGCCTGGAAGTGAAGTAAAGACCTCTAGGGAATGCCACTTGCATCAAATATTCTGTTAATGAAAGTAAGGTGAAGTCTGAGAATTGATCATTGATTTGGCAATGATGATTGACTTATACATTGCTGATCAGTTTTAGCATGTCTAAAAGTCACATTTTTCTTGCCAAAGACTATTTTTTTTTTTGTTGGCATAATCTACCTATTTGCCCAGCATTAGAATCCTGTTTCTCTGACATCAAATGCCGTGCACTTTTAGCTATTTCAGGTAATGGAAATCAATCCAAAAAGGCTAGTAAGGTTATTAAGTACAATTTAAAAATATTCTTTTATGTCGTACCAAGCAGTTTGAGTTTTATTTTCTAAACCATTGAAGGTTATAGGTAACATGATAAGGTTGATGTTTAGAAAGATGTCTGGTTCAAAATGGCTTCTAAAAGAAAAATGCCATTGATACAGATCATAAGAAAAGTCCCTTGACTTTAGTCATGTTTAGGGTTGGTGCTACATTCCTTACTCATTTTTCATTTGTTATTTTCCTTGGTTTTTCAGCACTGAAAGTTAAAGGAAGAAGCCTTTGCATTTACTTAGTTAAGTTAATGCTATATGTTTAGTGATCTTTTCATCTGTCTTTCATTTAAAAATAGGGATAAAGTAATTTCAAATAGTAACTAAACTTGTGCTGTTTTAGCAATGATCTTAACATTTGAGTGACACTAGGTCAGATTTATGGTTCTTTATTCTTTGAGGTATTTAAGAATAATTCTAGAGTATTGTTTGATCAGATGTTTTATATTTAACTTAAAAATGTATCATACTTTGTTAAAAGTGTTTAAATTTCTAATCAGCTATTTCAATTTCATGACCTTGTTGAAATATAAACCTCATTTTATCTAATTTCCACAGGTATCTTCTCTTAATGGATCTTCAAGATAGAAACGAAAAGCTCTTTTATAAAGTGCTAATGTCTGACATTGAGAAATTCATGCCTATTGTTTATACCCCCACTGTGGGTCTGGCTTGCCAGCAATATAGTTTAGTTTTTCGGAAGCCAAGGTATGTAAACTTTTATTTTAAATACAACTTGTATCTTTATTTTTTTTGTAAAGTTTTTACAATAAAGTATTTAATAGAGTTGATGTTTATCTAAATCAAACTTCATTTAAAAGAACATTAAATATAAATATATATATTATAAGATTAAAATGTAGTAATTTTTTTCTAGATTTACGATAAGGGGAAAGTATTTTTAAACCAATGTAGGCTACCTTTTACAGATGATAAATGAACTTGTTTGTTATTTGATAGGAAAATAATTGCTCATAATTACCTTGTCTTTGAGATATTAATTACCACTATTATACATTTTACAAATTAAAGCAAAGATTCTAAATTTTTCTGAAAATAGAATATTATTTTCTAAATTCAGAGTTGGCATTAAAATAGCTCTTTTGTCAATTTCCCTTAAGTGAAATAGTAGTCACCTTGAAAGAGTAATATATTTTTTCTAAATCCACACATTACTTTGTTCAATATAAATACTTTTGAAATAAGGACCAAATGAAGTAAATAAATATTAATAAAATATTGATACTTTTAATATTAGTAACAGCAAAAGCTGCAGTTGAATATATTTGTGCTATGTATAGTTATGAATTTAAAGATAAAAAGAAAAGTTTATGTTTATATTACAAATATAAAAGCCTATTATTGAAAGTATTATCACTAAAAGGATTCTTTCAGAGGTAACATTTGAAAGTTAGATGGAATATGTGGATAGACAGATGAATGTAGTTATATTTAGCATACTTGTGCCACATTGCTTTTGTAAAAATAAAAGAATTAGTCACATCACCCTTTGTATAAAGAGAAGAATCAGATGAATATTGTGGCCTATTAAATTGCATTAGTAGTACATATCTATTGCATTATATGATGTTGAATACAATTTTTTCACAGGAGGACAGGAGTTAGAATTTAGCTGGTAAATGTATTGTGAGGAATAATTCTTTTGGGGTATATGAGTATATTATTTTTTTAATGATAAAAGTAATACATGATGTTTCACTAATGAAAAAAATAAGAATATACAAACAGAAAAAATTTTAAAAATACCTAATGCCACCATACCCAAAACGCTGATCCATAGAAATACATACTATTTTCCTTATAGAAGGGATCATGCTATGTCAGCTCTTACTTAACCTTATGATATCTCCAAGTGACATCATAACATCTATGTATATAACATATAATTCTACATAAAATGGGATCTGTATAAATCTTGACTTTTTAAAATGTAATTTAGATATGTTTATTGAAATTCTAACTTTCTGTGAGCTGCTGAGAGACGCTAAGAACTATCTATAGGAAATATAGAAGAGCTTACCTCAAAGTACTTCGGTTGAAGTTGACATAGAAATCTCAAGAGCAACAATTATTTTTGAGCACTTATATGCCACATGATTTTCTAACAACTTGGGATACATTGGTGTATGTATAAATCAAAGTAGAAAAGACAGGGAAATAAGAAATAAGTAAGTTGTCTAGAATGTGTACAGGGAGTAAGTGTTAAGGAGAAAGAAAAAGCAGAGCAGGGAAAGGTGGGTCTGGAGTGTCAGTTGTTTTGAGGGGGTGCAGTTGCAATATTTAAAACTATTTACTTTTTTCTATCATCATTTATCCCTCCTCCTCCAATTTATTTTATTATTATTTTTAAAATTTTTATTTATTTTTTAAATTTAATTTTATTGTTGTTTTATTACATCCATCCCATTTTTCTTCCCTTTGTCCCCTTCCCCACCCACCCATTCCCCCCAAAGTTAGTCCCACTTGTCCACGTCCATGGTTCTTCCATGCTAGTTCCTTGACTAAACTGCTCCCCTTTGTCTCCTCCTTCCCCCTCCCCGCTCCCCTCTACCCGCTGGAGATCTATTCATTGTATTCATGTATTTGGTTCTGTTTTGCTTATTTGTTTGTTTTGTTCATTATTGTCCTGAAATGGGTGAGATCATATGGTATTTGTCTTTCACTGACTGGCTTATTTCACTAAGCATAATACTCTCCAGTTCCATTCATGTTGTTGAAAAGGGTAGGAGTTCCTTCTTTCTTTTTGCTGTGTAGTATTCCATTGTGTAAATGTACCAAAGTTTTTTAATCCAGTTATCCACTAATGGGCACTTAGGCTGTTTCCTGTGCTTGGCTATTGTAAATAGTGCTGCTATTAATAGGGGTACATAGGTTCTTATGAATTGGTGTTTCAGGGTTCTTCAGGTATAGTCCTAGTAGTGGAATTGCTGGATCAAAAGGCAATTCCATTTTTAGTTTTTTAAGGAAACTCCATACTGTTTTCCATAATGGCTGCACCAGCTTACATTCCCACCAACAGTACACCAGGGTTCCCTTTTCCCCACATCCTCGCCAGCACTTGTTGTTTGTTGATTTGTTGATGATTGCCATTCTGATAGGTGTGATGTGGTATCTTACTGTGGTTTTAATTTGTACCTCTTTGATGGCATGTGATGTTGATCATTCTTTCGTATGCCTTTGGCCTCTTTGTATGTCTTCCTCAGTGAGTTATCTGTTCAGGTTTTTTGCCCATTTTTTAATTGGGCTATCTGCCTCCCTGGGGTTGAGTTGTATAAGTTCTTTATATATTTTAGAGATCAAACCTTGTCTGAGATATCATTGGCAAATATGTTTTCTCATACAGTTGGTTCCCTTTCAACTTTGCTGGTATTTTCTTTAGCTGAACAGAAACTTTTCAATTTGGTATAGTCCCATTTATTTGTTCTTTGGTTTCCTTTGCCCTTGGTGAAATATCAGTAAACATATTTCTGCATAGAATACCTAAAATTTTACTGCCTATATTTTTCTCCAGGACCTTTATGGTGGCACTGCTTATGTTCAAGTCCTTTATCCATTTTGAGTTTGTTCTGGTGTATGGTGTAAGTTGGTGGTCTAGTTTTATCTTTTTGCATGTCACTGTCCAGTTCTCCCAACACCACTTGTTGAAGAGACTGTTTTTACTCCTTTTTATGTTCCTTACCCCTTTGTCAAGTATCAATTGACCCTAAAGTCCTGGGTTTATTTCTGGGCTCTCTATTCTGTTCCATTGATCTGTATGTCTATTCTTACACCAGTACCAGACTGTTTTGATGACAGTAGCCTTATAATATAGTTTGATGTCCAGTATTGTGATTCCTCCTACCTTGTTCTTCTTTCTCAAGATTGTTGTAGCTATTTGTGGATGTTTTTGGCTCCTTATAAATTTTTGAAGTATTTTTTCTATTTCTGTGAAGTCTGTCATTGGTATTTTAATTGGGATTGCATTGAATCTGTAGATTGCTTTAGGTAGTATGGCCATTTTCATGATTAAGTTTATTCCTAAATACTTTGTTTTTCTTGTTTCTATGGTAAATAGGATTTGTTTTCTAGCTTCTATCTTTGATGTTTCATTATTGGTATACAAAAATGGTTTTGAGTTTTGGACATTGACTTTATATCCAGCTATTTTGCTAAATTTGCTTATTAGTTTTTGGTGGAGCCTATCGGGTTTTGTATGTACACTATCATATCATCTGCAAATAATGACAGTTTGACTTCCTCCTTTCCAATTTGGATCCCTTTGATTCCTTTTTCTTCTCTGACAGGTATGGCTAGAACTTCCAAGATAATGTTGAACAGAAGTGGAGAAAGTAGACATCCTTGTCTTGTTCCTGATCTTAGGGGGAAAGCTTTTAGTAATCCCAAAACCAGGTCAAGACACAACTATGAAAGAAAACTATAGGCCATTATTTCTCATGAACATAGATGCTAAGATTCTCAACAAAATATTGGCCAAATAGATCCAGCAATACATTAAAAATATCATGCACCATGATCAAGTGAGTTTCATCCCAGTGATTTAAGGATGGTACAACATTTGCTAATCAATAAATGTAATACACCACATCAACAAAATGAAAGACAAAAACCATATGATTGTATCAATAGATGCTGAAAAAGCATTTGATAAAGTACAGCAACCATTTATGATAAAAACACTCAGCAAAATGGGAATAAAGGGAGCATACCTCAACATAATAAAGGCCTCCTCCAATTTTTAGTAGAGTGATAGTGTAGGCCTTATTGGAAGATGATATTGGAGGAATGAGAGGGGCATCATGTAGTTACAGGGGAAATGTGTCAGGGCCCTAAAAGAGAACATGCCTGGAAACCAGGTGCAGCCTGGACACCAGGAGCACAGAGACCAGTGAGGCTGGAGTGGAGTGAGAGGGGAAAAGTAGTAGATGCCCGAACAGATCCAAGGTACATGAGAAGGTACAGAACCTATAGTTCCTTGAATGCTATTTTAAAGAACATTGGCTTTTGCTGTTAAGTGGGTAGAAAAATGAAGTAGCATGGTTAGTGGGACTATTGCACTAAACCCAGTAAGAGATCACAGTGGTTCAGATTAGGAGCATAACTATGGAATTAGGGGTAAGAGTTCAGATTCTGGATATAGAAAAAGAAAGTCACAAGGATTTTCCTCTTGGATTGGAGGTTTCCTAGAGCAGTACTTTTAACTACTATGGAGTAGTTTGTTTTTATTTACTGGTTTTACTCCTTGTTTTAGTTTCAAATAAGTTATTTAATCTTCTGTGCTTCAGTTTCCTCCTCTGTAACATAGAGATAATACTACTGCCCAACATCCTTTATCCACATTTTTTAAATCCATAACTTTGAAACCTAAAACATTAAATGAAGGCTCCTTTGGGATACAACCTGATCTATCTGAATGCATTTGGTGTTAAAACTTGAACTGAATTTATAGTCTTTATCTAACTTAGGGTAACTTGTTTTTGTTTTGAAGTATTAATGCATTTGATTATTAGGAACTTTGTCAGGAATACATAAATTGGATGGATGGATGGATGGATGAATAGATAGATACATGGAAAGAATGATAAGAGAGGGAGAGGAGAAGGTGGGGTAGAAAGTAGGAAAGAAAGCATTTGTACCAAAATGCTCACAAATATTGTATCTAGGTGGAGGCATTCATTGCATTCTTTTAGTTTTCCACAATATTTGAAATGTAAGTAAAGGAATGCTTTACTCAAAAAAATAAAGTTTCTATATGATCTTTTTATGGCAATTTTTTGTCATGTTGATTTAAAAATCAACATGTTTAAAAACATGTGCATATGTTTTTAAACTTTTGATGATTTTAGTTATTTAGTAGAATAATTTTCATGGCTTCTCCCATAATTATGAAAGGGAACTTGGTTGAAAATATTATGTGGCATAAATTTAAATATTGTATTTAATTAGAAAGGAAATGGTGATTATGCTTGAATAATGATGGATCTTTTGGGCATCAGTTAGCATATACACAATTTTTTAAAAAATCCAAAATTATAAATGTCTATTAAACCTTTTCTGTTCCAACAGCAGGTATTCCAAGATATTTAGAAAGTGTGAAGGAGGATTATAATTCCTATTATATTTACTTTTAACTTTGATAGCAATTAGGAACATAAGTGACAGTTAAGGGTTAGTATTATAATTACTAAGTGTAACACAGTTGCACACAGATATATCTTTGGATTGTGTACTTTTTAATATATCTTAATGATATGATACTTTGATAGATATTTATTTTTCATTTTGAATATGGCATTAAAATCTGGCTAGATGTCCAAAAATAAACCCTTATATGAATATCTCTACTTCCAATATTTTTTTCCTAAGACATGATGCTGGAATATCCATTTATTGGGTTTTTGTGGAATTTCTTTTCTTTTTTGGCATATATAATATGTCTGATTTTTTTTACAAGCTGTCAGGGATAGTAATTTTTCAGACTGTGTTGAGTTTGCTTGTCTCCCTCACATGTGCCATAATGTTTTGACTTTCGCAGATCCAATATTTGGTAGTAGACTATGCTTATGTCTGATTGTGGTTAATTTGTTGATAGAGGTGTAAGTTTTGGAAGCTAAAGACAATTCCTTTTCTATTTTTGCAGAATGTTAAGCTTACTATGTTAATTAAATTACTGATATTCTCTGAACCTTTTTTTTTTTTTTTTAAAGAAATGTTTTGTACAACTTAATGATGCAGCTAGATATAGGACAGCTAGAGCAGGTTTACATAATTTTTTGGGAAATATATCTACCTGCTATACTGTACACTGCATTTTCTAGGAATCATCTTCCTCTCTCTTTTTTTTTTTAAGATTTTATTTATTATTTTCAGAGAGAAGGGAAGGGAGAGAGTTAGAGAGGGATAGAGACATCAATGTATGGTTGGTTGCCTTTCACCTGCCCCCAGCTATGGACCTGGCTGGAGACCTGGCTTGCAACCTGGTTATGTGTCTTGACTGGGAATTGAACCAGCGACCTTTGGGTTTGCAGGCCAGTGCCAATCCATTGAGCCACCAGCCAGGCCCATCTTCCTCTCTTAACGGTTATTAGCTACATATCATTTTATCATGACATTGGTAATTAATCATGTTTCTATTGTACTTTCGATATTTATAAAAGTTCTCTGAAAATATCCTTGGTCTTTTTTTTGTTGGCACTTTATTATTCATTAAGTCCCAAATAGTTTATAAGCATCAGAGAGAAAGGATCCTATTTTATAAATTATTTCTGTATTTTTCATCCTATTAGTGCCTGGTTGATGCTGAGTATGTTGTTTGTTACCTTATATAAATAGTAACAATGCTACTGTTTTCATTCACATACAAAGAAAACCATAAAGTATTGATAATGTTCTTTATTTCATCTATTGTTTAAGCATATTCCTCTAATGGGTAAATTCTCATAAATAAGAGACCTGAAAGAAATTGGACTCACTCTAAGGGATCAGGCTGTGAGGAAATAGAATTTTGATTAAATGTAGACAATACAACTTAGAGCACATGTTATAATCCTTTCAACTTCTCAGTTTGTACAGTAATTTGCTAATATGATTTTGGCAAAAAGAGTGGGCTAATACAGCAGATTATTGGTTATAATTTAAAAATTTTTACAAAGCCTAATTCAACTAGTACCGTTGGTTTGCCAAAAGTTTTGGTGAGAAAAAGTGTTCAGTGCTCAAATTAATTGGAGAAAACTTGAATTAATTAAAATTAAACAGAATTGCTTACTGTTAAGATTTAACAGAGTAATGCTTATATTGTAAGTTTTTGGAGTATGGGGATTAGATTTATTGAAGATAATGTTCCTAGTGTAATTCTTGGCATATAGTAGCTGATCTTAAGTAGTTATCACAACTGTATTAAAACTCCCAGGTTCCTTGATGACTAAATGGATGAAGGTACCATTCATCAAGTTTCAGAATAATGGAATATATAAGGGAGATGAAAAGTTCTTTCTGGGACATGTTGCATTTTAAATGTCTTTGGGACTTCCAAGAAGGGGGGTATCTAATAGACATTTAAATGTATAGACCTGGAACTTAGTAGATAGTGTATTTAAAGCTCTTGGTATTTTAAGTCTTATTATATATGCCAAATAAATGGTACCTATTTTGATTTTGACAGTGATGAAAGTTAACAAAAAGATTAATTGTCAAAGAGAATCATTCATTAAGATGTTTATTTTTTACTTTTATTCTTTTCTAGAAAATTCTTAGGGAAATGCATAAAAGCAAACATTAAGATGAACCAAGACAAGATACTAGAACAGTTTTTCTACATTTATTATTTGTTTGTATATATGTTTCCTTTGGCATTCCAAAAAGGACTTGCAGTAGAATATTGGTTGTTTACATTGTGAGGAATAAGCTTTCTTTATTATACCATATGCAGTTTCATATGAGAACGTAACGTATGCCTAGTCACATAGAAGTGATCATAACCATGACCATGATTAGACCATAAATAATTAGAAGTGGAGGTTGTTTACTCATAGAGAAACATACGGTTTCTCAGAGAACCAAGGGTGCAGCAAATTTTGTGGTTTGGTGGGCTGAGTGTCAATTTTACTTTATGTTTGACTTGTGAAATAACAGTAAGAAAGGAAGCTCAAAAGGAATAAATGTAAAAGAAACCTACCCAAAGTTAATACTCCTTTAACCCAAGAATTTTCTCATTATATTGTGCAGAATATAGTTATAATAACTATCAAATGAACATTGAGTAGGATGGAAACTTTCTTATTGTTCTTGTTTTATAAATTTTCTCCCTTTAAATCTACTTGATTTTCTTAAACATAATCCATTTTTATGATGCTCTTTATTGCCATGTGAGAGCAGTTTTACTTTTATTAAGCCTAAGAATTTCAGTAACTCAGTAATTATTTATAAATATAGTTTTAAGTTGTTTATGGCAAAGAAACATGGTTTCACTGCCAGTTTTAATAGCTGCAAATAAAATAATTTAACTCTTGAAGTTAGACTGTGGCACTTTTAGTAGTTTATTGCTGTCTAGTTGTTTTTGGACCATTGTGATGTAAACTGCCATGTAATCCAGTTCCCAGATGGTAACAGACACCTTTTGCTGTCCTAGGTCTTCTCAACATTCAGAGCTTTTTGAGTTTCTGGGTAGGGGTGAGGAGGTTCTAAACCTCTAGGTAGTTATGGATATCAGAGCAGCCCAGGTGAACCAGAACCACCTTTTTAAAAAAAATTAAATTTATCGGGGTTACATTGTTTAATAAAATTCTGTAAGTTTCAAGTCTACAATTCTGATACATCATTTGTATGTTGTATTGTGTGCACACCACTCAGTCAGATCTTCTGTCACCATATATTATATTTCCCCCTTTACCTTTTACTACTTCTTCAATGCCCTCTCCTTTGAACCAGGACTATTTGTTAATGAATTTGGCTCTCTTTAATTCAGCCACTTTAAAATCTTTAGAAATACTTAGGAGACTTTTGAGAATCAGGGTATGTTTTTGGCTTATATCTCTGGTTTAACTTGTAATTTTTATTTTTTTACTGTGTTGTAATTTTCTCTATACTTAGAAATTCAAGTAGTTGTTTAAAAGAACTAATTTTTAATGCTTCCAGAAAAGTGATCATTTTAACATTCAATATAATAAACTTTTCACCATTTTATCTATAACAATAAACTTTTGATTTTGATTATTTAAAAATACACTTTTATTCATTTATTTCATTTCCTTTGAAATTGGCCTAATGTTTTTACCTACCCTATTTTAAAGTATGAGAAAAGCACATGGTGAATTTTTTCTCAAATATGTGAAACAAGTTAGATGGAATGTCAGAACTAATTGAAGTCTCTTTTAACTGCCACCTCTATTGATTTTTTATTTTTTTAGGGAAACTTATTTGGAAAAGCTGATTTTCATTTATTATGAGGATTTAGGTGATTTCTTGAACTACTAGTTAATTAAAATTAATTGTATTTCTGATTAGACTAAATGTGATATTTATGAAAATGTATATATGACTTTTTAAAAATAGGAGTGAGATAGAGTATCTTTAATCTTATTGGAAATTTAGTGTGTTCCCAGAAATATTTTAAAATGCCAAACTATCTCCTTTCCTCCTTTCCTACATACTGCTTTAATTAGGAAAAATTTGGAGAATGGAAAAAATGTAGGAATGATTCAAACATTAATTCTTCACATAAGATCTAAGGATTGTCCAAATGTATACAGAGACATATAAATTTCTTTAGCAAGGCAGTGAAACATCTTTTACTGTAAAAGACCCTAAAGTGTAAAGTAACAGTTCATCAAGTCCCCATGTTCATCTAGAGTCTAAGTGTGGAAAACTTAAATGGAAATTCAAGTTTAGGATCCAAAAATAACTTTGCTGCCATCTCTGTGGTACACCCAAGTATTTTGATTTAAGTTTAGTTTACGTGTAGCATATGGAAAATTAAGAAAAATTTCCAAGTTTTATCTCAGGTAGTATTTATAACATTGTATTAATTTTTTGGTATTTTTAAGGATTATAAATCTTAGTCTACATTACTAAAAATAAATAATTTTTAAAGAGGAAGGCAATAGTTATTTGCATCACATACCCAGATCACATCTGTGTTTAGTTGTGGATGCCATATTTTTGGAAGGTTCATTGGCAAACTGAGATGAATTTAGAGAAGAGTAGCCAAAGCAGTGACAATTATTGAAAACTTGCTATATAAGAAATAGTTGAAGGCAATAGAATTGCTTAGCCTAAAAGAAAAGACTTGAAAGGAATATAGTTAAGTCTTCAATTATTTGAAAGATATTTAGAGTACACTTGCCTCAGAATGTAAAAATGAGTGGATGGAAGTTATTACAAAGAAAGGTTTCTGATAATTTAACTATATGAAATCAGAATATACTTCCGCATTATACCTCATTGTTCATATTTGGATAATCATTGGTCATATAGATTCTAAATGTGATTCTTGCATTGGGTGTGATTATGAAATAGTTGAACTCTAAGGTCACTCACTTTTAACTAGAAAATGCTGTGAATTTTGAAAAGGCAGCCTATACAGGAATAATTCCAGCTATTTGGAATGTGTCCTAAAGTACAGCTAACTCACACATCATTTCAAATAACCCTGCTTTTTATTTCAACAAGTTTTTAGTAACAACTTCTTAAAAAATCATTTTTTGTTATTCTATTACATTTGTCCTAATTTTCCCCCTTTGCCATCACCTAGAAGAGGAGTCTAATGAACATAAAAAGTAACAACTTTTAATCACAATTTTAAGAATTATTCAAATTTTTTTAAGTAAGAAATTATTTTAAACAGATTTAAAGTGATTTGATGACACACCTCATCAGAATTCCTTGTCCATCCCCCAAACAAGTATATAAACACATATCAGTTTACGCAGCTGTAAATATCCTAGCTATAAATGTTTTGGTTTCAACATTTCTTAAATTTGAATGGAAAAAAATTTAATGCTGACATTTTCTCATCTAAAGTACTAATTTTATTCTCATCTCATTTTTTTTTGTAGTTTTTTCAGACAGCTTTTGTGTATGTGCTTCTAAACTCTCATTTATTTTCTTTGTTCTCCTTAACTTAGTTGCAGTTTAGTTAATAGAGAAATTATTAGTCAGAATTATTTTCTGAGCCAGTGTTTCCGCCTTTCCCTGCAGGCCCCCACTACCTGAATCAATAGTCAAGGAGAAATAGCCAGGTTAGAGTTTGCTTTATCTTTCCCAAAATTTTTGGCGTGCTTTCTAGGTATGCTTCTGATAATTTAGAGATTTGTTTTTATAATTTTTAACAAAATAATATATATTAATATTGTCTAAGAATTTTTATACACCTTTAATATGTTGGCTATTTTATATTAGATAAAGTTTAGCTCTTTAAAATAATTGAAATAGTCAATTTTAGCTCAATACTATATATTATAATTTTGTTTTAAAGATTTTATTTCATTATTTTCAGAAAGAGGGGAAGGGAGAGAGGCAGAGAGGGAGAGAGACATCAATGTATGGTTGCGTTTCACCTGCCTCCAGCCACAGACCTGACTGGAGACCTGGTTTGCAACCTTGTTATGTGCCCTGGCTGGGGAATCGAACCTGCGACCTTTGGGTTCGCAGGCCGATCGCCTTATCCACTGTGCTACCAGCCAGGGCTTATTATAATTGTTTTAATTCACTGTAGTAAAATTCACAAAATACTTGATAGAATTACAAATTATATATAGGAAATCATCCTTTAACATCATTGATAGCTTATGTGACTGTAAACAAACAAATATAATGAAACCAGTTTTTACCAGAATCTAATTGATATAAACAAATTAAGTTCCTATGGCATCTCATCAATGTTGTAACAAAATGATGTTGAATGAAACATTATTTACAGACCTGCTATAATTTCCTATCTAAAATAAGGATATTTTATTCACTGTGCCCAGGCTGGTAGCACAGTGAATAAGGCGCTGGCCTGTGAACCCAAAGGTTGCTGGTTCGATTCCCCAGCCAGGGCACATAATCAGGTTGCAAGCCAGGTCTTCAGCCAGGTCTGTGGCAGGAGGCAGGTGAAAGGCAACTATACACTGATGTCTCCTCTCTCCCTCTCTGCCTCCTCCCTTCCTCTCTCTCTGGAAATAATAAATAAAAATCTTAAAAAAGTAAAAAATAAAAAAATAAAATAAAATAAATCATGAAGATTATTCATTTCATTTTTTTTCTAAGCAAAGACATTTCTTATTTAACAACATAAATCCAGATCTTAGTCTTGTAGCTGAATGAATGATACTTATAAAAATTTGGATGGCATCATATTTTACATATTTTAAAAAAACAGTACTGCCTTGTGAAATAAAACATCATTTCACTATGAAATGAGGTAATTTATTTAAAAAACTAAATTTGTGTAAGTATATTATTTCCCTAATGGAAGAAGTTAATTTTTATTGACAAACTGCCAAATAAATGCCATTTGTCTGATGAATTCAGTGTTACCTTAGGATTCTTTCCCATATTTTCTGCCCTGGATAAAAAGTAACTGTAAACTGTGGCCATGGCTGGGAAGCTCATTTCATTGAGTGTCGTCCTGTGCATGAGAAAGGATTGTGGGTTCCATCCCTGGTCAGGGCATACGTGGAAGCCGGCCAATCAATGTTTCTCATTCACATCAATATTTCTCTCTCTGTTTCTCTCCCTGCTCCTTCCCTCTCCTCCTATTTCTCCCCCTTTCACCCACTCTGTCTATAAAATCAATGAAAAAATATCTTTGGTGAGGATTTTAAAAAAGTACTCTGAAATTTAACTCTCAGAGCAACATTTATCAGTTTGTATTTAATTAGTGTGCTAATGTTTCAATTTTGTATAAATGAATAAATGGAGAGGA
Organism: Noctilio leporinus; assembly: GCA_004026585.1. NCBI lineage: Eukaryota > Metazoa > Chordata > Mammalia > Chiroptera > Noctilionidae > Noctilio > Noctilio leporinus. The sequence goes on along the minus strand of PVIW01002349.1, from coordinate 193,674 downwards.
GCTTATCTAAAATTATTTTACGTACATTTTCAGTTCACATTTATTTGAAAACAGTAGTTGAGTTGTGGTATGTGGAAATGGAGCCATAAACATTTGGTAGTTAATTTTTTTAAGTCCACTCATCTTATAATTGCAAACAATCACTGCAAGGAAACTCAGTATTACCCAAGTACTATGTACCAGAGTTGGATCTTGAACATATATTTTCTGTCTTCTATGCCTCTGTATTACTGACAATTCTCCAGAGAAACAGAACCAAAGTGTGTGTGTGTATGTGCATGTGCATATGGAGAGAGATTTATTTTAAGGAATTTATTTACACAGTTGGCTAGCAAGCCCCAAAATCTTCAGGCTGCAGATGTAAGGGTGGGCGAAAGACTAGAGACCTATGAAAGATGTAATGCTGCAGTTTGACTGCAAATGTGGTCTGCTGGCAGAATTTTCTCTCTGAGGGAGGCTACTTTTCCAGTTAGACCTTCTACTGATTGGATGAGGCCCATCCACACTATAGAGGGTAATATGCTTTACTCAGAGTCTCCTGATCTAAATTTTAGTCTCATCTAAAAATTATTTTCATAGAAACATCTAAAATAATGTTTAACCAAATATCTCAATACCATGATTCACCAAGTTGAAATATAAAATTAATTTATCAGGTCCTTCCAGACCAAGGTTGAGTCTTCCTATCTTAGATTGATTGTTTTCCAAATTGAGTCTAAGTTGTTCAAAGAGGCTGCTTGATTATTATGTATTCTGTGTTCATTATTTTATCTTTCTTTAATAGAAGTTTATTGATTATCCATTGCATACCAGGCACTTTACTAATCTGAGTATTGGTAAATAAAAGACATACTTCCTGCCATTGTTGAATTTACAAGTAATATTCAAGTGAGCAAAGAAATATATGAGTACAGCTTGTATTCTGAAGGAAATGACCAGAGAATAGTGATAAATAATAACAAAGGGATTTCCTTTTTTATATGTACTCTGTCAGGGATGTGTCTCTAAAGAGATAGTATTTAAACTGATCCCTGAAGGATGATGAGGAGTCAGCTTGTGAAAACCAGAAGTTGGAGCATTTGAAGCTGAGGAAATACCATGTTTAAATGGTCTGAAAGTAGAGAGGGTGGCATGAGCTGAAGTTTGAAACAGGAGTCTTGTGGCTCATGGTACAGTTTCATTGTTGTTCTCAATCTAGTTGGGAAGCTACTGTATTTGAAGCAAAGGAACAATAGCATCCAATTCAAGTTTTAAAAGATTACAAGGTGTATCCCCCCTGCCCCATCCTGGATTTCACCCTCCTCTGTTTTTGTTCGAAACCTGGAGTCAACCATGGTCCAAAAATAGTAAATGGGAAATTATAGAAATAAACAATTCATAAGTTTTAAGCTGAGTGCCATTTTGGTTAGTGTGTAAATCTCACACTATCCTGCCTGAAATGTGAATCATCCCTTTGGCCAGAGTCTCTGTGCTGTCTGTGCTCCCCACCCATAAGACACTGGCCAGTTTGGTTATCAGGTCAACTATTGCCATATGTCAGTGCTTGTGTACGAGTAACTCTTGTTTTACTTAATGATGGCCCCAAAGTGCAAGTCCATAACATTTGGATATGCCACAAGGAAGCCGTAAAGTGCTTCCTTTGAGTGAAAAGGTAAAAGTTCTTGACTTAAGGGAAGAAAAAGATTGTATGCTGAGGTTGCTGACATTTACAGTAAGAATGAATCTTCTAAGCTGTGAAGTTGTGAGGAAGGAAAAAGAGAAAGTTATGCTAGTTTTGCTGTCATACCTCAGAATGCGAAAGCTACATGCACAGCACATGGTAAGTGCTTGGTTAAGATGGAAAAGGCATTACATTTGTGGAGGAAGACATGAACAGGAGATGTGTTCCAAGTGAGGGCAACATGTTGAACCAGGGCACATTGAGCTTACCTGAAGACAGCAAGGGATCCCCTGAAATGAGTGATACCAAGTCATTTCCTGCCGGTAAAGAATTGTTACACAGGTTCAGCTATAGGTTTGGACTGAAAAATACAAAAACTACTGGAGAGAGTGAACCACATTCACATAACTTATTCCAGTATAGTTATAATTGTCCTATCTTATTATGAGTTAATGTTATTAAGCGATACACTCTGGATTCTATGGGGATGAAAGGTTGGAAATTAAGGGCTAGAATGGAAATGGGAAGACCAGTAAGAAAACTATTGTGATATTGGCTTCCCTTCCATAATTCCTAATCACTTTCAGTGGATTTGACCCTCTTAATATATGGAGCAAGGAAATCAAGCAAGGCTATAAGTTAACACATTCACCAACACCAGTAGCCAATTCACATGGGAATAATTCCACAGCCTTTTAGTCTTGCAGTCATGGCTGTAAGTAGATCAGGTGACAAGGATACAAACACCTACCTAGTGTATTTACACGGACCCTAAAAGCATCAGCAAGAGACAAGATCTGCTGTACGTAAGAATTTCGCAAGCTTACAGACTTTACACATTTTACTTTGTTTATAACTCAACTCAGTACTCAGATGATCCTTTCCTTTCTTCACTGCACAAATCCATCCTGGACAGCCCTTCCTCCTCAAAGAAGAGCTGGCTAGACCATGTTTTATGCTGTTACTAAATACTCTTCATTTCATTTCTGTGCACTTGTTTTTTCAAGTTAAATATTAATGTGAGGGTGGAGTTCTATAACTGCCTAAACAGTTCACTTTCAGCTGGACCTTCTGCTCCACAGAGTTTAACACCAGCTGTGCTCTTGGCTCATTTCATTCTTGTGGTTGCCAGCATGTGAATAATTCTTCAGTCTTATCATTATCTATTCGTCTTCATGTCCCCTATGAATTCAATGGCCTAACATTTTATTTTCATGAGGTAAACCTACTACATTTTCCCTTTTCAATTTATTTCCTCCTTAATATATACAAGTGCAGAGATCCACACCACCCACTAAAATGTTAGCACTTTCTAACGTGTTTTTCTGGGGCCTATTTTCTTACTCCCAGCCTACCATTTCAGTCCCTCAAGTTTCTTAACATTGTAAGGTGCAACAGCATTGACTGAGTAGTCACCTAAACCAGACATGTCAGAGAAATTCAGGATTTTTTTCTCTTCCTTTCCCTTTCTGAGCCTTGTCAATTTTACCTCCTGTCAAATCTCTTGTTCATTTAATCTCATTGCCACTCTTAAATTAAGCCCTTTTCATTTTAAAAGAGAGTGTATTTTCAAGAAGGGATGCCTAATTATGTCACTTTCCAGACTACAGTCATTGAATGACTCCCTGTTACCCCACAATAAAATCTGGCTCTTTAGTATGGCATTCAGGGAGTTTGTAATACGTCCCTTTTGCCTTCTTTCTCTTTCTCTCTGCCCCTCTCTCTCATTGGTACCTCTTTCCTACACTTTACAGCTAGTGTCTCATCCCAAGTTGAGTGTCCCTCAAACCCTTGGGTACCTTCACAGTCTATATCACCCTGACATGTAATTGACTTTTCTGTCTGTCTTGCCTTTTTTCCTTGAGGATGATAACCCTGTACCTTTCCCTGCTATCCCAGAAGTGAATAGAACTACTAGTCTTTGTTGAATGAATAAATAGGCAATAGAGCATGAATAAATGTTGCTGGCATGGTATGTGTTTTGGACCTGAGGTGGCTTGATTTAAATCTCTTCATTGCTTCCTATTAACTGTGTGATCTTGACAGTAATATAAATACCCTGATCTTTGATTTCCTCATCTGTAAAATGAATATTGCTATTTTATCTATCATCTATCTGTCTATCATCTAATCTTCACCTGAGGACATTTTTTTCATTGCATTTTTAGAGAGAGGGTAAGAGAGGCAGGGAGAGAGAAGTGACAGACATTGATGTGAGGAGATAACACTGATTGGTTGCCTCCTATACACAACTTAACTGGGGATCGAACTTGCAACCTAAGTACGTGCCCTGTCTGAAACGGAACCCACAACCTTTCCATGTATGGGACAGCCCTGTAACTAATTGAGCTACACTGGCCAGGGCATTGTTACTATATTTAAGATTATTTCTCTTAAACCTGTATCTTTTGACAGGAATGTAGAGGAGAAATTAAAAACTTGATTTATCTAAGACTCAGATGTGCCTATAGTATTCAAATATCAAATTCTTTACTTATAAAATTTCTTTTCCCAAGTACTTAAACTTAGTTTAACTCTATGACTACAGTATACAATTGGAACATACTTAGTTATGAGGTTATAAAGTGCACTTGGTAAAATATGAGTGGAAAAGGATGGGTATCATATGAATTATCAATGCACATTATACATATTTGTTAGGATTATAATCAGGGAAACTATACAAATACAGATTATAGATCTCAAATATTAATGAAGATCTTTCTAACATAATAGCAAATCAAGACTCATATGAAACTACTGAAAACATGTTTTTAAAAGTATTTATAGAACATAAAGGAAGTTTATATCTTATTCTGCCTCATGACCAGTATATTTTATGTGATTTTTTCCAAGGAAATACAAATATTTTTGTACTTAAACTATATAAAGTTTAATTTAATTATATAAATAATTTAAACTGTAATTGAAATTGAAGTTTCTCAGGGAAGCCTTCACCCACAGAAAAATCTATTTGATGTTGGCGGATTGTCTTTTTTTACATAAGAGGATAGTCATATTTTTTCTAGTAAGCTACATGAGGTGCTGATGTTATGTGTTTATTTTTGCAAAGATTATTTCTATACCAAATTTGGCTTCTAATTTATTGTCTTCCTAACATTGACATGACAATGTGGTTTCTTTTTTCTTTATTAGTCATCATTTCTCATTTAATGAAATAGAACACAAAGTTCCCTACATAATGTGAAAAGTTGTACTAATGAAATGCATTTTGTTCTGACATAAGGAAGTAATTTGAACTCTGTGCATATTAAAGTATGTAACTCACTAACAAGAGCAATGCCAAAGTGTGTTTGTAAAACTTTCTTCTTTTATTTTTGATTTTTTAAATAACTTTTATTGTTCTATTACAGTTATCCCAATTTTCCCCTTTGCTGTCCTCTGCCCAGCCTTCCCCTTGCTCCCACAGTCAGTCCCCACCCTGTTGTCCATGTCCCTGGGTCATTCATACCTGCTTCTTGAATAGTCCCTTTCTCTTCTTTCCTGCCTTATCCCCCCTTCTCCCTGCATGCTGGTTGTTGTCAGTCTGTTCCCTGTTCCATGCCTTTAGTTCTGTTGTGCTTATTTTTTGTTATATTCATTATAAGTGAGGTCTTTTAAGTCAGATCACATGGTACTTATCTTTTGTTGCCTGGCTTATTTCATTTGCATAATATTCTCCACTTTCATGCATGCTGTCTCAAAAGGTAGGAGTTCCTTTTTATTTTGTGCTGCCTAGTAATGAAAACCACGGTGAGATACCACCTCTCGCCAATCAAAATGGGCATAATTAACAAATCAGCAAACAACAGGTGCTGGTGAGGATATGGAGAAAGGGAACTCTAGGGCAGACTGGTGCAGCCGCTGTGGAAAACAGTAAGGAATTTCCTCAAAAAACTAAAAATGAAATTGCTTTTTGACCCAGCAATTCCACTGCTTAGGGGTTATACCTGAAGAATCCTGAAACACCAATTCAAAGGAATCTATGCACCCCTATGTTTAGAGCTGCATTATTTATAGTAGCCAAGTGTTGGAAACAATCTTTTAGTTTTGATTTTTATTTGGAATGAGATACATGCTCAAAAAAACCCCAAACAATCCCAGAGAACAATCTTCTTTACTGCTTACCCAGAGAAAACCACCAATGACTATAGTGGGAAGAATTCCTTGTGGTTGGAAAACAGATGGATAAGTTGCTAGGAGTCTTAATTTATGTATTAAGCTAGTTGAATCCATTTAAGACGTTTTTACATAAAATATGTCTATTGCTCAAGTATCTGCTAACTGCCATGTAGAATTTATATAAAATTTTCTCTCTGTTCATACCCCTTTAATCAACAAATATTAATATCTGATTAGAGAATATAGCCCCCTGTTTGATACTTTAACAGTATAGCAAACTGTTTTCAATGAAGTTTGTTTTTCATTTATTTAACCTGATTTATCAGGGTTTATATGAGAAAGAAATACCAAATAGAGAAGGCTCTTCTATATCTTTTTATTAAAACTTGTATTGGAAATAATGTCTAATATATTGACATTTTTTAATAATGTCTTTTATAAAGACCCATTTCATAAATTCGTCTCAGCATTGAAGAAATATGATGCCTCTCTTTTCCTTTCCCAGATGCAATGGTATGTTGCCTTTAGTAGACTTGAGAACTAACTTCGTTTTCACTCTTGGGCTTTTTCTGTTTTGTGTTCACTTGCAGTAGTTTTCTATAGACCATCTTCTTTTTCCTACCCCTTCCCTCCATTATATTAATGATCTTTAAGTGAGAGAGTCTTGCAAACCCAGGTTTTAGACAGTTATTAGTCCTTGAGTTCCTCCCAAGCTAAGTGGAAAGCCCATGTCCTCTAAGAAAAATATTACCTTACTTCTCCAAGGTGGGGTGGCTTCCTGCAGCCTAGAGAAAACAGAGTAAGGTTTGCCTCTGGATCTCTATGCCTCCATCATTTTCCTGTGATTTGAATGATTACATGGATTTAGTGAATCTATAGCTTGTATTGGGGACTGTTTCAAACTATTAATTTAGTGAAAACATAGATCAATTTACTGATTCAGTTTCATTTTAGTATAAAGGGAAAAAAAACAAGAACAACTGAAACCATTATCTTTTCATGCTTTCTAAGCACCAGTCTCTGTTTTCATAGCTATGAACAGGTGACATACTTATTTAGCAAACTCTTGAGGGAGGCTGAGAGCTGAAATCCCAAAGGTTTCATACATTTTCCTTCAAATAATTTTCCACCAAACAGTTCCTCTCCCTATTAAACTGATTTGTTAGTTATATATTTGGGAACATAAAATTCCTTTGGTTGCTAATGTACTGCCAAATATTAGGATAAATTTAGATATTTTCAATAATTTGTTGTCTATAATTTCATGCTTAAAAGCAACTGTGGTAATTTCATTAATGCCAATGATTTTCTGCCCCCTTCTGGAGAGAGATTCTTTTTAGAAACTTAATTTTTTTTCTGTTACTTTATGTCATTTTATAAATGGTCCAATTTGTAACTAAATATACCAGCAAGAATTCCGTAGCTAATCATAGTGTCTGGAAATTGTAAATCTTAATAAGAATGGCTTAGAAATAGTAGAAAATAACTTTCAAATTTCATGTTTCATGTTAAATGCAGTGAAAACTGTGTTTGTTGGATTGTAAAATCATTGCTAATCCTTTATTGAAGTACACATATTTTTTAGGATGCCACTCAACTGATTTAAGAATTTTGCTCAATTTTGTGGTCAGCTACATTCAGGAACAAATGTAATTTAATATTGAACTTTTGCATTATTTAGTGAACTAAGATGGCACATCTGTCAAAATAGTCAAACCTCAAGTGTGTGTTTATTACAGCAGATCAGTGATCATTCTACTATTTTGTTTGCATATCTCTAAAAGAATTTTGAAAAACCATGTACCCCTTGCCTTCCTTTACTTGTAACCTAAAAGGTTTTAATCATAAGTTTGAATAGTTGCAAGGAATGTAGTTTCCAGCATATTTACAATATTAACATATCAAAATAAAACTGTAGTATTTTCACTTAAATTATTCAAAGGAATACAATTTTATATGTTCTGTCATCCATTTAAAATATACAAAAACAAATGCTTCTCTAACAAATATTATAATGTTTCTTTATCCCCTTGAATTTGGACTTTAATTTCACTCTTATTTATGGTTTAACCTAATGTAATACATTTTAGTGGGTGAAATTTTTCTTGATCAAACATTACACTACTGTACAACAACGATATCTATGTAAAGTGAGATTAATGTTTTTATTCTGCAATTAAGCCTCCAACTATTAATAATTTCTGCTAGCTAGACTATAACTAGTATACAAGTGACCTAACACTAGTTATATGTGCTAAATTTTATTAACCATTTAATGTAAAAACAGTTTTATTGAAAATGGGTCATTTAATGGTATGGAAATATTACACAGAGATATATCATGAGAACTTAAATTAATCCACCAGATGACAACTCAGTTATATCCTCCTTCAAAAATGTAGAAAGCATGCCCTGCTGGTGGCTCAGTGGATAGGCGCTGGCCTGCAAACCCAAAGGTTGCTGGTTTGATTCCCCAGCCAGGGCACATAAACAGATTGCAAACTAGGTCTCCAGCCAGGTCCGTACGTAGCTGGAGGCAGGTGAAAGGTAACCGTACATTGATGTTTCTCTCCCTCTCTGCCTCTCTCTCTTTCCCTCTCTCTGAAAATAATAAATAAAATCTTAAAAAAAAAGTAATAAAAAATGTAGAAAGCAAAGACTTAGAAATAACCTGAATTGCAAAAGGTTTTGTTTCCCAGTATTTAGATTCATAATTCATTCAATTTCTGAGAAATACCTCAAAAAGTCTTTACCAAATCTTCCCCAATGGCTACTAATCTGTTACTGTTTTACTTACAGGCATTTTGCATAACCTGATATACTCAAATATGGTTGAAAAAGTTGAAACCTATTTGAAAATTAATTGCAGTACTTGTTGAAGAGACTGTTTTTACTCCATTTTATGTTCCTTCCCCCTTTTTTTAAATATTAATTGACCGTAGAGTCCTGGGTTTATATCTGGGCTCTCTATTCTATTCCATTGATCTTTATGTTCTTATGCCAGTACCAGACTGTTTTGATGACAGTAGCCTTATAGTATAGTCTGATGTCGAGTATTGTGATTCTTCCTACCGTGTTCTTCTTTCTCAAGATTGCTGTGGCTATTCATGGGCATTTTGGGCTCCATATAAATTTTTGAAGTATTTTTTCTATTTCTATGAAGTATGTTATTGGTATTTTAATTGGGATTGCATTGAATCTGTAGATTGCTTTGGGTAGTATGGACATTTTAATAATTAATTCTTCCCATCCATGAACATGGTAAATGCTTCCATTTATTTGTATCTTCCTTAATTTCTTCAATGTTCTGTAGTTTTCTGAGTACAGATCTTTTACCTCCTTGGTTAAGTTTATTCCTAAGTACTTTATTTTTCTTGTTGCTCTGGTAAATGGGATTTGTTTTCTAGCTTCTATACCCAAAGAACCCTGAAACACCAATTCAGAAGAACCTATGTACCTCTATGTTCATAGCAGCACTACTTACAATAGCCAAGTGCAGGAAACAACCTAAGTGTCCATCAGTGGGTGATTGGATCAAAAAACTTTGGTACGTTTACACAATGAATACTACACAGCAGAAAGAAAGAAGGAACTCCTACCCTTTGGAACAACATGGATGGAATTGGAAAGTGTTATGCTTAGTGAAATAAGCCAGTCAGTGAAAGACAAATATCATATGATCTCACCCATTACAGGACAATAATGAACAAAACAAACAATAAGCAAAACAGAACCAGATACATGAATACAGTGAATAGACAGACCTTCAGTGGGCAGGGGAGATGGGGAGGAAGAGGCAATGAAGGGGAGCAGTTTGGTCAAGAACCTAGTATGGAGAAACAACGGACATGGAACAACAAGTGGGATTGACTTTGGTGGGGATTGGGTGGGTGGGGAAGGGAACAGTGGAGAGTAAAAAGGGGATGGATGTAATACAACAAGAATAAAATTAAATTAAAAAAATTAATTGCAGTACATCTTTTTTTTTTTTTTTAAAGATTTTATTTATTATTTTAGAGAGAGGGGAAGGAAGAGAGGCAGAGAGGGAGAGAAACATCAATGTATGGTTGTCTTTCACCTGCCTCCAGCTACAGAGCTGGCTGGAGACCTGGCTTGCAACCTGATTATGTGCCCTGGCTGGGAATCGAACCAGCAACCATTGGGTTCGCAGGCCGGCACCTTATCCACTATGCCACCAGCCAGGTGCAGTACATCTTTTATAGTACATATATTTCAATATAAAATGTGTTTATAATTTGTCATAATCTGAAAGTTGCAGATTTAGCTTATTCACTTAATAGAAAAAAAATTGTCATACACACTAATTGCCTAAAAAGTCATTTTTATCAAGTCTTTCAGTTAAAAGACTTTCAGCCAGTTCAAGTAAATGTGTTCATTTTTTTTGAATATCATATATACTGTTGAGAAATAATCTATGGAACATATGTGGTTGATTAGTAAAAGTCAGAACTTCAAGATTAAAATGATACAGATAATTAAATTGATTTATCCATTTAAAAAATAAATAATAAAACAAGGCAATTATATCTCATCAGTTTATTATAAAGTTATGTAATATATAGCTGATATTTCAAGTGTTTTGAAGTATGGAGAAGCTTGTATGAGTGAATTCATCTTTGGATAATCACACCAGGTATTAGATTAATTTTAAGAAAAAAAGATATGGAAGGTAAATATCTGGAAAGTGACTCCCTCAAAACCATTCCTGCCTTGGTGTCACTTGGGAATTCTTCTCAACCATACTCACTAGTCTTAGGGTTCTAAAGAGCAAGTGTTTTAAGCAGTTCTAAGAAGTGGGACTTCTAGCTTCATAAGAATTGGTTGGAAATTAGCACATTGTTACTTCTACTACATTTTATTGGTCAAAGTAATTACAGAGGCCATCCAGAATCAAGGAGGGGACATAGACCCTACTTTCTATGGAAGGAGAGTCAAAAGTGTTTGTGGCCAGCTTTAGTCTGCCACAGCTACCAATCGCCAAGCATTGTGCTAGGTCAGCAGTTTTCAACCAATGTGTCACAAGAATTTTTAAAACATGCGATACCTGACTAGTCAGGGCACTGACCTCTTTTTCCCTGGGATTGATCAATAAAAATATAACAACAGCCAACACAGCAATACCCATCTGGTATGAATGAATCAAAACTATATCTATTATTCTGTTAGAGTGGTAAAACATATATTTTGGTATGCCACAGAATTTTAGTAATTAGTTTAAGTGTGCCATGAGATGAGAAAGGTTGAAAATCACTGTGTTAGGTCATAGTAATGAAATAATGAACAAAACAGACATAATAGTTTGCCTCATGAAGCGTGTTGTCTAATGGAGGAGACAAACAATAAGCCAGCAATTATAATACTGTGTGATAAACGTTCTGATAGAACAAGTACCAGGTGTGTTAGGAATGTAGGAGGAGCCTCTAATGCTGACAGAACTAGAACTCAGGCACAGTATCCCAAAGGAAGTGGCCTGAGAACTTCTATGATGATTCAAGTTAATGCTGTTTAACTTTATCCTTTAATTTTCCCCAAGTCTTACTTATAAGACACAGTGTATGCTTTTTGAAAGCATATTCTCAGTTATGCTAGACTTGAAGAAAACCAGTGACAGATTTCCAGTGATAGATACTCAAATTTGAATTTGAGTAGGGATGATCTAAATCTAAAAGAAAATGGTTATTTTGTTTAAGGAGCAGGATTGAAAGGGATCAGTTTCCTAAGAAAAGAAGCCTCACATCAAAGGAATTTGCTTAAACTGTATTTGGCAATATATCAAATTTTCCCATATGGTTTGTATTTCTCTATTAATGAATTTTCTTTCTCTGAAAAGTGGAAAAACCTTATCTAGAGACAGTTCCTTTAAACAGCAGTTTTTTTTTTTTTTTTATCCTTCTGGGTATTTAATAAAGACCTATTTCTATAATTCTGAAAATATGCATATGGATCTCTGTCAATTTTTTTCCATATTAACGGAGTCCATGAGGCTAATTGGTTGAATAGTTGGGTCATTAGTTTTGGATTTAGAGAAGCTAGTCTGCAAGAATACAGACTTCTGTTTTTTTACTTTTTATTGACTATATTGGGGTGACACTGGTTAAAAAAACTATGGTTTTCAGATGCTTAGTTCTACAACACATCATCTGTACACTGCATTGTGTATTCACCACTGCAAGTGAATCTCTGTCCATCTCTGTTTATACCTCCTACACTCCTCTATGCCTCCTCACTCCTCCTCCCCTCGGCAAGCGCCACTCTGGTCCCTGTCCATGAGACTTTTTCTCCTTTTTGCTCAGTCCCTCCACTCCTCTATTCCATCCCCAACCCTCCACCCCTGACAGCTGTCATCCTACTCTCTACCCATGAGTCTTGTGTTTTCCTTATTCATTTTTGTCTTTTATCAGTAGATTTTTAAATTGTGGTTCTTTTACAGTTGTCCCAGTTTTTCCCCCGTTGCTGCCCCCTGACCTGCCCAGCCCCCACTCCTATAGTCAATCCCCACCCTGTTGTCTATGTCCATAGGTCATTTATACATGTTCCTTGACTAGACCTTTTCTCTTCTTTCCCTCCTTGTCTTCCTCCCCATCCCTTCTAGACACTGTAATTTTGTTCATTAGATTCTACATATGAGTGGAATCATATGGTATTTGCCTTTCTCTGATTAGCTGATTTCAGTTAGCACAGTGGTCTCCAGGTTCATCCATGCTCCTTTCTTTTCTTTTTAAATTACCAAGTAGTATTCCATTGTATAAATGTACCACAGCTTTTTTATCCACTCATCTACTAATGGACACTGGAGCTGCTTCCAAACCCTAGCTGTTGTAAATAATGCTGCAGTGAACATAGGGTGCATCCATTCTTCTGAATTCATATTTCAGGATTCTTTGGATATATTCCAAGAAGTAGAATTATTGGGTCATACAGCAGTTTTGTATTTTTAATCCTCACCTGAGGATTTGTTTTATTGATTGTAGAGAGAGACAAATGGGTGGGTGGGGGGGAGATGAGAGAGAAACAATGATCAGTTGCCTCTCTTAAGTGCCCAACCTAGCATGGGGTATTGGAGCCTAGGCAGAGCTAAGCACAGCCACATAGGATGGCAGCCTGACTCAGAGAGTGAGAGCCAAGCAGAGTGAAGAGTCCATCTGTGTAGGAAGGTGGTGCTAGGAGTCAGAGCCCCAGTCGGGGGAGGTGGGCGTCTGTGTTGGAGGGCTGCCTACTCCAGCGATTGCAGCCATAGTGAGTTGAGTGTGTGTCCACACAGAGAGGGGACAGACAAGGTTGGTTTTATACAAAGAAGACTGATCTAATAAGTTTATTTATTAAACATAATAGCTAGATTTCCCACTATTGGAGAAATGTTGAAGAATGTGAAAACTGAAGGGAGAACATTGAAATGAATTTTGAGGTACTGAGCTGGAATGGCGGTGTTAGTGTGAATTTATACTTTGCAATGTGTAGATAGAAAAGACAAATAGAGAAATATGTATATGTGTATATATATGTCTGTAGGTATGTGTGCATGCACACACACACACAAGCTATGTATGTACATACCTGTATTCTCTAGCTGTGTCCATTGAGTTGGCCTGGGAACAGCAACACGCCAGTAACAGTGAGCACACCTAGCACTCACATTAAATTTGATTCTCTACCAAAAGGAACCAGAACTCTTAGAGAAATTGCAGATTTGAGGGCTGGGCCAGGATAAGCAAAAGATGAGCTTGAGGCATCGTGTACCAGCAAATAAGTACGTGCTCAGAGAATGATGGGGTCATATCAAAGGTACATAGGCACCCTCTTGAAGGGGATCCCACTGGCAAATCTGAAATATTTTGAGCATCAAATACATAATATTGGCTACAGAATAAAACCTATTGAATTCAATAATAACCAGGAGCCCACATTTAAAAAATAAATATTAAAATATCATTGATAAATAACTTTCTTGTCCAAACTTTCCATTTCCTAAGTCTATATGTGTGTGTATATGGAGAATTAGTTTCATATTGGACTGTACCATTAAGTATGAGTCTTTTCTGTGCTGAAATATTTTTTAAAAGATTTTATTTATTAGAGAGAGGGGAAGGGAGAGAGGGAAAGAGACATCAGTGTATGGTGGGCCTTCACCTGCCTCCAGCTACAGACCTGGCTGGAGACCTGGCTGGAGACCTGGCTTGCAACCTGGTTATGTGTCCTGGCTGAGAATCAAACCAGTGAAATATTTTTTTTGATATTGCAATAGACATCTGATCAAAGATGCATTCCAGAAAGTTTTATAAATTATTCTCTCAAAATGTTTGAGTTGGTGAGACATTACAATCCTTAATTTATTGAGCACTCTCCAAGAAGAAACATTTTTGCCACAAGTGAATCTCCAGTCAGAGTGAGAGATTATAGGTAGCCAGATGATTCTTTCACTGGAGTTATACTCATTCATATATTTACATAATAAATCTTGGTATTTAATTGATGTAAATTTTAGTACCATTCATTGCCTTTAGTGTTTAAAAAGATGATACTGTTTCTAAGTAACACTTAAAAAATCTTGGCTAGCAAACAAGATCCCCAAAAATATTATTTAATGTTAGACTGCCAAGAACATCTTAGATAATTCAACAAAAATGCCTTATTTTAAAAAACCCAAATATATTTTATTCTATTTTTACAGTTATTTATTGAGATCTTATTGATTGCACAGTTGGATATGACAGCGATCCAAAAGAAATATGTAACTTTTAAAGAACATATAATCATCTTTGAGACACAAAATAAATTCATATGAACAGCAAAAAAGAAAAACAGGAAATGATATAATTTAGTACCAATTTGGTACATTAATGTTTTTGTTGAGTCAGATAATCATCAGTAATTTGCCTGTATCATCATGTAATTTTTGGTTACTTAAAAGTCAATATAAGTCTAGGTTTATTTCATCTTTTCTGTACTTAAAAACATTGACTATAGAAGCCTTAGTTTTCAGCACTGAGTTATCATTGGGCACATGCTGTGTGCCAGCACACTTAGGCATTAGGATTAACGTGAGCAGGTGGAGAGAGTCTCTGTACCTAAGGAACTTGCTGCTTTATGTGTATGTGTGCCAGGGGTGGTGGAGATGTGGGGGGTGGAAGGGTGGGGGGATGGGAGGCAGTGGCAGGGAAGAAACAGTAAATATATGGAACTATAAGATAATTTCAGATACCTATAAGTACTTATTAAGATGATAAAAATGTTAGGGTGGAGGTGCTTCGACTGCTATTAGAAAAAGCCTGTCTGAGGAACTAAGGTTTGAGTTGAGGCCTATGATGAGAAAAATTAAGTAGGTGATTGTAGTAATGGTTTGGAACTCAAGGAGCGCTCTAAGTTGGAGATAGAAGTTTAGGAGTCATCATTATGAACATTATATTTAAATCCATGTCAAACACAGTTGAGAAGTCAAGTAAAATGAGAGTTGACAAGAGACCTTTTGCCAAAGATGAATCATCAGTGCTTTGGTGAGATTTTTTTCCCTGTGTAAAAGTGCCTGATTATTAGATTGAAGAGAGAAAGAAGGTAAAGAAGCAGAGAAAAGGAGACAACACAAGCCTTTGCAGGGTTTTGCTATGAAAGAGAGGAAAGTAGGGGACAAAATTCATCTTTTCAAAAGATGGGTAATATTAATTCAGGTTGTTATGCTAATAAGACTGAGCCACTAGAGAAAGTGATGGTGTACATGAGATGGGATGATTGTAGGAATGAAGCCTTTCAGAAGCTGATGTGGGACAGGATTCAGAGCACAAGTGAGAAGATGGCCCTGAAAATAGGAATTTCTTCCATTATAATGAAAGGAAAGGAGGAGGAAAAAAAAAAAAAATGCCAACGAAGTAAAATGGAGAAAAGATAATCTTTTCAACAAATAGTGCAGAAACAATTGGACATCCACATGCAAAATGATGAATCTAGACAGACTTTAGACCCTTCACAAGAATGAACTTAATGGGTCAGAATTCTAAACATCAAGCACAAAAGTATAAAAGTACTTGAAGATAACATAGAAGAAACTCTAGATGACCTTGGGCATGGCAATGACTTTTTAGATATAACACCAAGGGCACAGTCCGTGAAAGAAGTAATGGCTAAACTGGACTTTATTAAAGTTAAAATTTTTTTTCTCTACAAAAGACACTGTCAAGGAATGACACAATACCACATACTGAGAGAATTTTTTCACAAAATACATGTATGATAAGGAACTATTATCTAAAATACACAAATTAGTCTTAAAATTTAGTAAGAAAAGCAACCCAATTTTTAAAAAGGGCCGAAGACTAACAGATACCTCACTAAAGAATATACATAAATAGATGTCAAGTAAGCATATAAATATATGCTTTAAATTGAGTGTCATCAGGGAAATTCAAACTGAAACAACAGGAAGACACCACCACACATTTATTAGAATGACCAAAACCTAGGACACTGGCAACACCAAATGATGGCAGGGTTATCGAGCAACAGTCATGCTTATTCATTGCTTGTGGGAATGCAAAATTACACAGCCACTTTGGAAGAGAATCTGTGGGTTGGCACAAAACTAAACATATTTTTGGCATATGATCTAGTAATTGTACTCCCGGCTCAGTAAGTCGTAGATGGATTCTCAGAAATTGTGACTAAGTGAAATGACGTATAATGAAACCAGTTTTACTGTAGGCATGTTTCTGGTCACAAAACACTACCAAATTTCTACGTAAAGGCCCCAAACATTTATAATATTAAACATGGAAATAAATGTGATGTATACATACATTTAAGAAAGATTAAAGACAAGTTAAGATAATTCTTTCTAGCCTGCTTACTCCAGTTCTTCCAGTTCAGGGTCAGGGCTGGTCTGAGCCTCTCCCAATGTTTCAGGGCACATGGGGCCTACCCTGGACAGGATGCCCTTCCATCATAGGCCATCCATACTCACACCCACACTCACTCAGACTGGGGCAATTCAGACACACCAGCTCACCTAACTGCACATCTTTGAGATGTGGGAGGAAACCTGAGTACCTGGAGAAAACCCACGCACATATGGGGAGACCACGCAAGCTGTACACAGACAGTGGCCCCTAGCTGGGAATTGATTTTTTTTCTCATCAGTGTTGAATTAAATAATGTTATCTGAGGTTTTTCTGTATTTACACAAATGAGTTGAAGAATTATGCCCATACAAAAATATGCAGATGAATGTTTATGGCAGTATGTTGTGATAGATTTGTCTAAACCCATAGAATGCACAACACAAAGAGTGAATCCTCATGTTAAACAGTGTACTCTAGGTGATAATGATGTGTCAGTGTAGGTTCATCAGATGTAACAAATATACATCACTGGTGGCAAATGTGGATAATGGAGGAGACTATATGTGTGTGGAGGCTGGGAGTATATAGGAAATCTTTGTACTGTCCTCTTAGTTTTGCTGCGAAGGTAAAACTGCTCTGAAAAATAAGGCCCATTTTTAAAAGATGCAGGTGGGTTAGTAGAGCTTGTATTAGAAAGATGAGGTAATTTTTGCCATGTTGCATCTATTTCTGTGTGCAATTTAGGATTTGGTTATCAATTGAGAGTCAGAGGGAGATAGATGGAGGAGAGGTGAGGAGAAAGGAGGTGTGAAATGGTCTGCTCAGAAAGTGTTAAGTTGAATTTGCTAGGAAATCATAGTGGTAAACTATCTAAGAGAAGCGTACCAGTTAGAGATTTCTAGCCATAAACAGAAAGTGAATTTAACTTTGTTTTGTAATTTTTTAAATAACAATACCTAGACAAGCTACTACTAGTAGTGGGGATCCCTGATACCTAGATTTTGGTCTTGAAATACGACTTTTTACTAAAAGAAATAGGGCCAAGAAACGGTTCGTTTGGTTTGAGGCAACCATTTTCAAGACAAGATTGAATACCTTGTTATAACAGAGAACAAGAAAGTTACCAAAAAACACAATAGTCATGGTAAAAGGGCTCAGGGTAAAAGAGTCTTCCACTGGTTAAAAAATGGGACAATTTGAGTTTCAATAAAGAAAATAACTGTAGTGGATTAAGACAAAATACATTTAAATCCATGAGTTCATATTGATCCAACACACACACTTTCTCTCTCCTCCCTCTCTCTTCTCTTTCTTTTTCTCATACACACGCCCCTTAGGGGAAACTCTTGAGGGATCTAGCAAATGCGTTCCTGTTTTTGAAAAGAAAAGAATCAAGCATTTATCTTTTGTTTATATAAACTTTACCACAGGTTAACCAAACAATAGTTATGGTGAAATTTCCCTTTAATAAAGTTTTCTACACAGAAACAAATCCTCTGTCACCATGTATTTGACTCCCTTTACCCTTTACTATCCCCAGTGGGCACACAATACAATATATAGATCATGTGTCATAGAATTGTACACTTGAAACCTATATCAGTTTATTAACCAATGTAACCCCAGTAAATTTAGTTAAAAATGAAGTGTTCAGCTAATAAATGATAGAATTGGAATATCACCATTTTGAATTAATGAATTTAGATATTATGCACCAGCAGCTGCTAAAATCACCAAAAAGGACTATATGACATTATGTATCTTCTAATAAGACCAAACCATGAAGTGTCTTGTAAAAAATGGAAGAATCTGATTAAGTCTTTAGATTCAATGATCAATTTTCCAAGAAATACAGAGTAAAGGTTAACATGTTAATCTGTATGGATGCAATCAGCAAAATCCAGATTTTGGGAAACTTTACCAGACAAATTAAACAGTAGTATGTAGGGATGGCTTGTTATTTAGCTGATCAAACTATGTAACTAAGGAAATGATATCATAAAAGTCAGGAGACTTATGCTACTCTTAATAAGGAGGAGTTTTGATTGGGAGAAAACCTGTAGAAGGCTTTTGGGTAGCTGTCAAGGTTTTCTCTGTTTCAGTGAATATTATGTAGAAGGATGGTTTGCCTTTAACAGTTCATTCAGCAGCAGTACATTTGTAGTTCTCTGCAGTTGAGGTATGTTTAACAATACTCAAGTAAAACTTTTAAATGAGTTTGAGAAATTTTTAAAAATCATAAGTTTTGAAGTTACTTGTAAGGCTTTTATAGAACTGGGGGTTTGAGGGATGAGACATATTAAAGACTAAAGAATCTAAATAACAGCATTGCAAATAGCAACTAAGACCACAGATCAACGAATCAGGGAAGTTTCATACGAAAGGCCTACTTAGCATTATCAGTCTTTAGTCATTGCCGATGTGTTCTCATCTCCACACTGTAACTATTTAATAAATGGGATACACACTGAAAATGCTTGCTTGTGTTTGCTTCATGTTGTTCTTCAATGGGCTTTTAGCCCTGGCTGATGGCTCAGTGGATAAGGCACTGGCCTGTGAACCCGGGGGTCGCTGGTTTGATTCCCAGTCAGGGCACATGGCCATGTTGCAAGCTGGGTCTCCAGTCAGGTCCGTGGCTGGAGGCAGGTGAGAGGCAACCATACATTGATGTTTCTCTCCCTCTCTGCCTCACTCCCTGCCCTTCTATCTAAAAATAATGAATAAAAAAATCTTTTTAAAAAAAGGGCTTTTATACATATTATTTAATGAAAGACTGTAAATGAATCTGTAAATGAATTCATAATGCTATTTAAATACTCTGTAAAATAATAAATGTTTTTTTTTTTTTTAAAGATTGTATTTATTATTTTCAGAGCAAGGTGAAGGGAGAGAGGCAGAGAGGGTGAAAAATATCAATGTATGGTTGCCTTTCACCTGCCTCCAGCTACAGACCTGGCTGGAGACCTGGCTTGCAACCTGGTTATGTGCTCTGGCTGGGGAATCAAACCAGCGACCTTTGGGTTCGCAGGCCGGCACCTTATCTGCTATGCTACCAGCCAGGCCAATAAATGTTTTTGAATTAAAATACTTAAGAGTATGTAATATTAGAATGAATGTACCTTTATTGTAGATGTCAATATATTGTTTAAAGTAATCTTTTTCCTTACTTACAAGATTTCTATCCCTTATTTATCTAAGGGAATGAATTTTACTAGTGTGATAAAAATGGAGATACATTAAACTGACTCAAAAGTTTTTAAATGTTCATGATAGTTTGATAAGTCTGAAGTAAATTAAAACTATCCCTGGTTTTTTTCCTGTCAGAGGCCTTTTTATTAGTATCCATGATCGAGGACATATTGCTTCGATTCTAAATGCATGGCCAGAAGATGTCATCAAGGTAAGTTTATCAAATTTCCCTACTGTGGCAAATTAGTTATTTTTTCTGCCCTATAACATATTGTCAATTATCATGACCTTAATTGAGTAGTATTCACCAGCTTTTCTTATGAATTTCACCTAATTTATTTATATCCTTTTGATTTTTGCATAGTGGGTTAATTTTACTTTGATACTATTCAGATACCATTTACCCATTAATCATTATTTCAATTTAATTTATTAATATTTATTTTATTTGTTGCAAGCAATGATAAATGTAGAGTAATTGTTGAAATAGCTTCTGAATTTCTTTAAGCAAACTGTTTTTCATATTAATCATTCAGTAGGAGGAATCCAGGTAGGTAAAAAATCTGTTATTTCCTTTATCATTGTGACCTTAGGTAGCTCTTCCCTGTGTGAGTGAACTAATGAAAATAAAGTAACAATGTAATATGACATTGTTGCTGCTTCCTTTTTGAGATAATGTATGGATTGACCGTTGTTATTATCTTGGCAATTTAGTGCCCAAAAGAAGGCACAGCTTAACAGCGGGTTCCATGGTAGTGGGTGGAAGTGGATGCAGGACCCAGAGCCCATGTTACACCACCTGCCGTGTCTAAAGAAAGTAAGATGCCCTTGTGCCCTCCGTGGCCCCCTTTTCCCTTTCTGTCAGGTGCCCAGCAACCTTGTGGGTATCTTTTAGGATTAAGATAGAATAAATGGATGTCTTTTAGTTGTACAAAGTGTTTTTTCATTCTCTCGCCTAAATCGCTCCCTCAGTTTTCTCCCACTCTGTAGCCTGCACTGTCCACAGGTGCAGTCCTTAGGACCTGCCCTAAAAATATGCTAATTCTATAAATGTGAATATCTGATTCTCTGAGAAGAGGGGTAAGTACATTTAATCAGGACTCTCGGGTGGACATTAAGAATGAGTCGATGTAGGAAAGAGTTCTGTGTTAGAGTTCTGGTTAATATCCCAGTAATCTTGATGGTCAGGTAGTAAGCCAGCCCCGTCTTTTATGTTCTTCTCACTAGCTGATTCACTTTATTAATAGCCCGCCTTTATCCTTTCAACTCTTAATATTGGCTCCTCACTGATATTCCTGGTCCTAATTGTTCACATTGATATTAAAAAAGCCTATCATAGTGGCTGACATATACCAGGCACTTAATAATGGCAGCTGCTTATTGTAATAGAATGGTGAAAAATAAGATGTAGTTTCTACTGTGTATTGAAAGCAAACATGAAACAAAGGCAATCCGTTATTAGACAATATATAATTAAACTGGTATAAATTATAACTGCCATGTTAATTTATTCAGAGGATACTATTATTCAGAGAAGGCTGGAACAGTTAAGAAATTTTTCTAGCCAAGTTGGAACTTAGATTTAGCCTTGAATAATTAGAAAGAGAAGAATATGCTGCCCAAAGAGGGGGACATATGAATGTAGGTATCAAGTTCAAGAAGAGAATGATCTTGAACTTGTGTATTATATACAGTAAGTAAATGGGCTGACCCAATAAAGGTGAGCTTAATATTGGTTAAGATTGCTTAAGTAAGAGGCGATCAAATTATTATGAAAAGTCTTGAAGTTCATAAAGAGGGTCTTAGACATGAGAAAACAGAATGTCATAATTTAAAAAGGGAATAACTTTATATGATATTTGAGGAAGGCTCATCAGAGAGAGACAAAAGGAGGCAAGAATTTTGCATCTAGGTAGGCTACAACAGAAGTGTAGGTCCTGGGAAAGGAAAAGAACAAATGAAGACAGGATATATAGTGTGTGTGTGTGTGTGTGTGTGTGTGTGTGTGTGTGTTCTGAAGAACCCTGGCATATGTTATACAGAATGTTTTATCAGGTATTGTCACTTCATAATTGATGCAATAGGATGGAGATTTAATTTCTGAAACACAAATATCATTGATGACATTATGGTTGTCTTACTGAGAATTCTGCTATTGTGACTTAATTGCTATACATAAAACATACAACTTTTTGCTCTCCTCTGTCCCCCTCCCCACCCACCCATTCCCCCCAAAGTCAATCCCACCTGTTATCAATGTCCATGGTTCCTTTATACTAGGTTTTTGTCTAAATAAGATACCACCTCACACCTGTCAGAATGGCAATCATCAACAAATCAACAAACAACAAGTGTTGGTGAGGATTCGGGGCAAAGGGAACCCTCATACACTGTTGATGGGAATGCAAGCTGGTGCGGCCACTGTGGAAAACAATATGGGGTTTCCTCAAAAAACTAAAAATGGAACTGCCTTTTGATCCAGCAATTCCACTACTAGGACTAGACCCAAAGAATCCTGAAACACCAATTCATAAGAACCTATGTACCCCTATGTTCATAGCAGCACTATTTACAATAGCCAAGTGCTGGAAACAACTGCTTTATTTAAAATTTTTAAAAAATTTTATAGTTGACATACAATATAATATTTGTTTCAGGTATGCAACATATGATTAGACTATGTAACTTATGAAATGATCACCCTCATTAAGTCCAGTACTATATTCCCTGTGCTGTACCCTATATCCCTGTGACTGCTTTTGTAACTGGCAATTTTTACATCCTAATCTCCTCCCCTGTATCACTCATCCTCCCAATCTCTCCCAGCTGACAACCATCAAAATGTTCTGTGTATCTATGAGTTTGTGTTTTGTTTGTTAATTTGTTTCAATATTTAGATTCTACATATAAGTGAACTTGCTTTATTTTTCTTAAGCATGAGATAAAGTAATTAAAAACAAAAAGAAAATAATGTTAATTTAGTGATAAATTGCATATATGGCAATATTTTTCCTTCAGAGAATTCCATCATTATTAAAATTTACCTTTCAGTATTGAGATATTTATGAGTTAATGCTTCTGATGTACATTTGTAAAATGGCATAAATAGACCTAAAGTATCAAATGCTTTAAAAACAGATTTTAAAAGTTAATTCAAACAACTACCACCTCTATAATGCCCATGGTATATTTACATGATTAAATTAATAGTTCCTGATGAGATGTGAGGGAATAAAATTTATGAAGGAGCTAATAAGAATAAAGCTTTGTAAAATTTTATACTCAAGACATATATTTAGTATAACTTAGATGTGCTGCCAAAAAAAGAATGAAAATGCTGTTATTTTAAACCCATTTAAAAAAAATTGAAACATAAAAATTGCAAGTAGCAACTCTCTGGGTTTAAATATCTTTAGCAAAATCTAAAAACCATTATGTAAATTATTATTCAGATCATAACTAAGTTATATGAGAGTGATGAGAGAGAGAGAGAGAGAGACAGACAGACAGACAGAGAGAAAGAGAAATAGACAAAGAGATTTGTTGTTCTACTTATTTATGCATGAATTCATTGGTTGCTTCTTGCTTCTTGTATGTGCCTTGACTGGGTTTTGAACCTGCAACTTTGGTATATTAGGACAATGCTCTAACCAACTGAGGTACTTAGATTACATCAAATTAAAATCTCTACAGGGTTAAAATGTATTTTTCATAGATATTTAAGATGATTATAAATAAGCTAAACAGAATTCATTATGTCTAATTAAAGTTATTAGGTAAGAAAAGTAGCAAACTGTAGAGGGCATATGTCAAATATAGTAGAACAATACCAGGTGGTTGTAGGAGCTAAAGAGGATAGGTTAACATTGTTAAAATAGGCTATTGGTGCCAGGGTGCATAACCAAAGGTGTGAACATTTGGGGCTACTCAGCTCTTATGTATCTATTATCCTCAAAGTGTGTGTGACTACTTTTAAAGCTGCTGTTTCACTTTAGTGCCCAGGTTGAGTTCTTATTTTCCTGTACTCTCCCGGCCACTCCTCTTGATCGAAGATTGAGTTATTTGGGTTGTTTAAATCTTTATATGCATACGTCTGTGAGCCATCTGTATGTTCTCCTTGAAGAAATGTCTATTCAAGTATTTTGTTCATTTTTTAATTGGATTGTTTGTCTTCCTGGTGTTGAGTTGTATAAATTCACTATGTATTTTGGTAATTAAAACCTTACGAGATGTGTCATTGGCAAATATGTTCTTCCATGCAGTGAATTCCCTTTAGATTTCGATAGTGGTTTCTTCAGCTGTGCAGAAGCTTTTTAATTTTATATAGTCTCATTTGTTAATTTTTTTCAGAGTTTCCCTTGCCCTAGAGGATATATTGGCAAAAATATTGCTAAACAAGATAATCTGAAATTTTACTGCCTATGTTTTATTCTATAATTTTTGTGGTTTTGTGACTTACATTTAAGTCTTTTATCCACTTTGAGTTTATCTTGTGTATGGTGTAAGTTGGTGGTCTAGTTTCATTTTTTTGCATGTATCAGTCCAGTTCTCCCAACACTATTTATTAAAGAGACTATTTTCACTCCATTGTATGCTCTTGTCTCCTTTGTCAAAAAGTACTCAACATCACTAATCATTTGAGAGATGCAAATTAAAACTATAAAGAGGTTACCTCACACCTTCCAGGATGGCTATCATCAGTAAATCAACAAACAAATGCTGATGAGAATGTGGAGAAAAGGGAACCCTGATGTACTGTTGGTGGAAATGCAGACTGGTGCATCCACTGTGGAAGATAGCCTGGAATTTTCTCAGAAAATTAAAAATGGAATGCCTTTTGATCCAGCAGTTTCACTTCTGAAAATACATAAGAATCCCAAAACACCAGTTCAAAAGAATACAAGTACCCCTATGTTCATAACAGCGTTATTTACAATAGCCAAGTGCTAGAAACAGCCTAAGTGCCCATCACTTAGATGAGTGGATAAAAAGGCTCTGGTTCATTTAATAGAATACTACATGGCAGTGAAAAAGAAGGAACTCTTACATTTTGCATGAATGAACCTAGAGACTATTATGCTAAGTGAAATAAGCCAGTCAGTGAAAGACAAATACCATATAATTTCACTTATATGTGGAATCCAATGAACAAAATAAACCACCGAGCAAAATAGAAACTAACAAGCAAAATAGAAGCATGGAAACATGGAACAGATTGACAGCTGTAAGAGGGGAGGGAGACTGGGTGAAAGAATTTGAAGGGACTAGCCAAAGAACATATATGCATAACCCATGGACACCAACAACAGGGTGGGGATTGCCTAAGGGAATGAGGGGGTCTAGGTGAAGGAGAGCAAAGGGGGAAAAAGTGGGGACAACTGTTAATTACATAAACAATAAAATATAATTAAAAAAAAAAATACAGCCCTGGCTAGTAGCACAGTGGATAAGGCCCCCGGCCTGCAAACCCAAAGGTCCAGCCAGGGCACGTAACCAGGTTGCAAGCCAGATCTCCAGCCAGGTCCTTAGCTGGAGGCAGGTGAAAGGCAACCATACATAGATGTCTCTCTCCCTCTCTGCCTCTCTCCCTTCCCCGCTCTCTGAAAATAATAAATAAAATCTTTAAAAAAAAAATAAGTGGTTGTAAAAAGAGAAAAAATATTTGCATACCCTCTCATTTTTTTCAACAATCAAATTAATCATGTTTATTTTTAAATATAAAAAAATATATCAAATTTATTCTTCCCAATCTTCTACACATATAATCTATAAAATATTTTTTTCATACATGTTCAAAATGTGTATTGTAGGGTTTAGTGTTTCATTACAGAATTAGTAACTCTAAAAGTAGAAATCTTATGTCCCAGGATTTGAGAACATTTATTCATGAGCAGATAACTGTAGTTTGCTACACAAATTAACTCATGTTTGCACTTGCACTAGTTTTTGTATAAAATTGTTGGTCAACAATGTGTTAATAGAGATTTTTTCTTTTTCTTCCAGGCTATTGTGGTGACTGATGGAGAGCGAATTCTTGGCTTGGGAGACCTTGGCTGTAATGGAATGGGGATCCCCGTGGGCAAATTGGCTCTGTATACAGCTTGTGGAGGGATGAATCCTCAGGAATGTCTGCCTGTCACTCTGGATGTTGGAACAGAAAATGAGGTAACAGATTAAGTCTCTAAGAAAGCTAGTCACTTTTTTAATAAAGCAGAACTCTTTTATTTTGAGCTATTCCAGGAACTTCATAGAATTTATTATTTTGTAGCTAGTTCTCCCTCTATTCCAATTCTTATAAGAGAATTATTTTCTGTTTTCATTTTCCCTTCTTTATAGTATCATAATCTTTTATCAGCATCTTTAGTGTTTATTATCCTTTGATGAGCATCTATACCATTATTCTACAGAGTATATGTTTTAAATATAATTTTATTTATTGATTTGAGAGAGATATTTGTTGTTTTGCTCATTGGTTGCTTCTTGTATGTGCTCTGACTGGAAATTGAACCTGCAGTTGTAGTGTGTTGGGATAACACTAACCAACTGAGCTACCTAGCCAGGGCCAAGATATAATTTTTAACCTGTCATATATTATAGTAACTTGAACAGTTTTTATGCTATTTTTATGTTTAACTTCCTGTGTATACATGAGTGCTCATTTAATCTTTATAAAGGATTTATTTTGATAAAAACACATTGCTTAATCTGGCATTTTGTTTTTCAATACCAATTAAGAATAATTTAGAAATGATCAAATTGACCTCTTAAAATAATTATTCTAAAATTTAGTATATAGAGTGAACATTAATATTTTTAAGATATTTTAAAACATTATGCCCTGGCTGGTGGCACAGTGGTTAAGGTGCCGGACTGCGAACCCAAAGGTCACTGGTTCGATTCCCCAGCCAGGGCACATAACCAGATTGCAAGGCAGGTCTCCAGCCAGATCCATGGCTGGAGGCAGGTAAAAGGCAACCATACATTGATGTTTATCCGTTTATCTCCCTCTCTGCCTTTCTCCCTTCCTCTCTTTCTGGAAATAATAAATAAAATCTAAAAACAAAAAACAAGAAACATTCCTCTGATAAATTACATTGATATCAATTAAAAATCACAAAATCTGTAGAACATCTTAAAAATTGTAGGAAGAAATGAAGAGGCATAAAGGGTGATAAAACAGGCATGCAAAAATTTAGGAATTCAGTTTTAAACTTGGGCCTTTTATTGAG
This sequence comes from Noctilio leporinus, assembly GCA_004026585.1. Lineage (NCBI taxonomy): Eukaryota > Metazoa > Chordata > Mammalia > Chiroptera > Noctilionidae > Noctilio > Noctilio leporinus. The sequence goes on along the minus strand of PVIW01002349.1, from coordinate 166,627 downwards.
ATTGTCTGTATAATGTGGACATAGAGAAAATTGTGCAATAATGAAACAGTAACACTGGATTGTATTAATTATTTGAAATATTTGATTTCCTGAAGAATGGGTCTTAAATTTGCCACACTTGCTAGTTCTCTTGAATTTTGTCACATCATGCCCACTTAGTATTATTTCTTCTTTGATATTCACTGCTTTTATGTTATTCCATTCCATATCAGCTTCCCTCAACCTGCAAACCCATCTATCCATCATCAAAATTCTTACTTTGTTCTTATATAGATCTAGCTTTAAAAATTCTTTTTCCATTAAACATGCCTGGTGCTCACTATATTTTGAAGTTTATCAGCTTCAAAATTAGAAAGTAATATGATAATTTAAATGAATCTATTGTTAAAGTGTTATGTGTTATTTCTAGATATTTTTTCTTACTGCCAGTGGACTGTTGAGATATTAGAGGGGAAAATTCAGTCATTGGAGAATATCTGTTTTTAGCTCAAGAGTCCTTCCTGAAACTCTTCAAAGTATTTTGTAGAGTTTAACTGAGTTAGATTATGTAGATTTAATTGAGTTAGAGCAATATTGAGCACCTACTATCTGTCAGGGCCTAAGTGAAGACTAGATATATCAGAGTTAACAAGTAAGGTCTTGCCAACAGGATGCTTTGAATCTAGACAAGGAGAAACATATATAACTAGTGTTAGCATGCATTAAATATTTGATAGGGTCATTTGACAACCATTAAGAACAATTAGCAAGCCATTTCTCTGCCATATCTAATATACTCTTACTCTCTAACTGTGTATTTTTGCTACTACTTATAACTTACCTTTTTCTAAAATCCTATTTAAGAAATTTAATGGTGAAAATTTTGTTTATAAATGATCAGCCAGAGTTTTTGTTCTAAAAAGGGAGTAAATTATTTGTTCCTTGAGCTATGCCTAAAGTTAGCCGAACTACTAAGTTTGAGCACAGAGCCCGAAGATTGCTCTCACTTCTGACACCAACTTTGAGTTTGGGGGTTTCCCAAAGCATTCTCAGGTTTTATAAGGCTGGAAGGGCTCATAGATCTCACTGAAAGTCATTATAATCACAGTTCAGTTGTATTACAAGGACAGGATACTTATTTAAATCAGCCAATGGCAGCAATGCATAGAGCAGAATCTTGGAGGGTTCTAAATGGGAGGCTTCTATTTTCTCTCTGTGAAGTCAACACATGCTATCTTCTAGCACTGAAGTGTGAGATTAATATGTGCTCCAGTGTTCAGAGTTTTTATTGAGGTTTTATTACCTAGGTGCGAGTGATTGATTGCCATGTTAAATTAGTCTCCCAAGGCTTCTCACCCCAAATCACATGGTTAATTTTTCTGGCTCAGCCAGCCTCAAACCTGTGCCTATTACATGTGGTTCCTAGGCATCTAGGTAAATGATTAGGCTCTATGCAAAATAGTTGAATGCATGTGCACCAGAGTCCATGCAAACAATAGACAAAATATGAGACAAACACAACAAAAGAAAAATAGGACTACACTTTAACATTAATTAGAATTCATTTTCAAACCCATAAAATTATGGGTTTGATTATTTAAATTTTTCAAACAATGTAGTTCTTGTGCTCTAGAAAATGTTCCAGAGAATATTAAAAATTTACAGCTTCACATTTCATTTTATGCAAAGAACATGCACTTGATACCCAAAACTGATTGTTTAAAAAGAGCACATAATAAGAAATTGCTTATTAGACTTCTGTTTACCGATGTTTCCAGATTTATCACTTACAATGTAATCTTTAAAAAGTTACTTAACTCTTTTGTGCTTCATTTTCCTCATGTAAATCAATACCTATCTTATAGAGTTGTTATGGTTTAATACACTTATTGTTTAGAATTGTGACTGGCATTTTGTAAGCCCTTAGTAAATGTTAGCTTATATTAATGTAGATATAGAAACAAAAGTCCTTCATAAAATATTAGCAAATTGAATATTTAAAATATTTTTAATGTTAAAACTACATTGGAATCCTCAGTAACACTGTAATTGTGCTATATTAGAGGCATTCTCTAAAAGAGTTATCAAAACACCTTTTATCAATACTATTCTCTTTTTCATTCTTTTGAAAATGCTAGCCTGAGCTATAAGACAAGGAAAATAAATGGGATAATACTGACAGACTGTCTTCACATGGTCTTTGCTGTGTGTGTATCTGTGTTCTAATTTTTTATTATAAACACCAGATAAAATGATTTCATTTAACTTAATACTTCTTTAAAGACCCTGTCTCCATATATAGTCATGTTCTGAGGTACTGAGGTACAGGACCTTAACTTCGAATTTGAAGTAGGGCACAATTTAGCATTGAATACACTCAGTCAGTCCTCAAGAGGGCATGGGCAGTACAAGTAGGATAATATTGTCTCTGCACTTTTTTGTTGTTGTTGTTGTTGTTTATTAAGCTATTGCTACAGGCCTCAACTTTTCTGATTCTGATTTTGTTTAGTCTGACCTTTACTTCATGTGAACAGTGTATCTAGATCTAGAATCTTTTTTTTAAAGATTTTATTCATTATTTTCAGAGAGAAGGGCAGGGAGGGAGGAAGAAAGGGAAAGAAGCATCAAGCACCTGAAAGGCAGGTGGTTGCCTTTCACCTGCCTCCAGCTACGGACCTGGCTGGAGACCTGGCTTGCAACCTGGTTATGTGCCCTGGCTGGCGAATTGAACCAGTGACACCTGGGTTCACAGGCTGTTGCTTAATCCATTGAGCCACACCAGCCAGGGCTTAGATCTAGAATCTTATTGGAACTCAAAGTTAAAGCCTCTTCCTCTGTGTGTTCTGGAAATTGCTATTTATCTGTGGCATGAACCAGCTGTGTTGGAGAGAAAGACATATGTACTTACCATATGGCTTTCAGCTCTTGTACAGGAGCTAGACTGGCACTGAATGTGGCCTGTATTAGTTTTCTATTGCTGCCATAAGGTCACATGTCTGGCATAAATCTCAAAAGGTTAAAATTATAAAAGGTTCTAGCAGAGCTGGGTTCTGTATTTTTGTCTTTTCTAGCTTCTAGGAACTGCTTTCATTCCTCGTTTGTGTCCCCTTTGTCATTTTCAAAGCCAGCGTTGTAGTGTATCTCTCTGACCCTTCTTCCGACAGCACGTTTTTTTCTCATACTACAGTCAGTAAAGGTTTTCCACTTTAAGGGCTTACCCTTAATCACATCTGCAAAGTCTCTTCTGCCATATAAGGTAACATATTTATAGGTTCTGAGTGGAGAGGGTGGTCATTATTGTTCCCACCACATGGTCCCAGTTAGAATAGAATGTCATTGTTTCTCACCAATTCATAAGAACCTATGCACACCTATGTTCATAGCGGCACTATTTACAATAGCCAAGTTCTGGAAACAGCCTAAGTGCCCATCAGTGGATGATTGGATCCAAAAACTTTGGTACATTTACACAATGGAATTCTATATAGCAGAAAGAAAGAAGGAACTTGTACCCTTTGCAACAACATGGATGGAACTGGAGAGTATTATGCTTAGTGAAATAAGCCAGTCAGTGAAGGACAAATATCATATGATCTCACCCATTACA
>PVIW01002349.1:0-162941 GCA_004026585.1 Noctilio leporinus | reverse complement strand
ACAAAACTAACAACAATCAAAACAACCAAATATATGAATACAATGAATAGACCTTCAGTGGTCAGGGGGAAAGGGGTTGGAGGGAGGAGGGAGGAAGAGGCAATGAAGGGGAGCAGCTTAGACAAGAACCTAGTATAAAGGAACCACGGACATGGACAACAGGTGGGATTGACTTGGGGGGGAATGGGTGGGTGGGGGAGGGGGACAGAGGGGAGCAAAAAGGGGATGGATGTAATACAACAACAATAAAATTAAAAAAAAAAAAAAAAAAAAGAATGTCATCATTTCTCCCTCAAGCCGCCTTAACTTCTGGCCTTTATTCTTTCATATTGTGAGGATTACCTGCAACCTTGCACAAGTGATCCTGCATTGGAATGGGTACTAATCATTATTCTAAAGCCAGAAGAGAGGAGATAATCTCTCTATTCCCAGACTTTTGGTTTATACTATCACATGCTTACTATTTGGTGGTCTTTTACCTCATTCTCTCTAAATTAGAGGGTTGATAATAGATTATATTAAAAATTTCTTTATGGTCTGATATGCTACACCAATGCCATAGCAAAGAGAATGGAGACATTCTTTAGTTTAATTGTATATGCACTATAACTGTAAGGAACTTTTTGAAGTTTGTGATATAGTTTAGAAATGCCTGTTATATAAACTCAAATAGAAAACATATTTACATGAGACAGGTGCCTTTTGGAAGGTGGAATAATTTTAACTTAAGTTTGAAATGAGCAGTTCTCAATATGTGTTCTAGACACCAAGAACTTCAGAATTACCTGGGGCCTGTGTTAAGAATGCCGAATCCTGGCCCTCACTCCAGACTTACTAAATCACCGTCAAACTTCATCATTTTTATTTCTAGCACTTGTAACATTTGTGCCAACTTATATGGATGCTGAATTTTTAAAAATTAAATGTATTGAAGTAACATTGTTTAAGATCATACAGGTTTCAAGTATATCATCTATAGTACATGATCTATAGTACTATATTGCATTGTGTGCTCACCCCCCAAAGTCAAATCATCAATCATCTTCTGTTGCTATCTATTTCCATTTTAATTATTATTTTAGACTATTGACTGAATGTTGGCAGTTTGCTTAATGTTATTGATGATGTGAGCAAAAACTATATATATTATTGCTTTATGGAATTTTATTTCATTTGAAAATAATGAGGTAATAGCAGGAAAATTATCTGTATATTATAAATACAATTTTCAAATAAATACTAAAATGGAGAATAGTCATAATATGGCAGATAAAGGCTTATAATGTTCTCTATATCAGAGAATACTTTCAATAAGAAAGTGTCAGTTGTGAAATACACAAATTGCTTAATGACATATGAACAGATAATTTATAAATGAAGTAAAAATGGTCAATAAACTTACAAAAACATGTTTAACAATATTAGATAAGAAATACAAATGAATGCTCCTCAATAACATATTTTAAAAGTATATTTATATATTTTATTTATTGTACATTATTATATATTTATATGTATATATATATATTGCCAGATAACACTTTTACTTGAGGTTGCAACAAAATGGACATTATATGTCATTTATATGTCATTATATATCATTTGGGGAACATTAATTTGTTCATCCTCTTTGAGGGCAGATTTCTAATATAGATTACAGGTTTTAAGAATGTTCATATTTTAACATAACAAATTTTCACAGTATGGTCCTATGTGAAAAGGGGTCATGAAACAGTGTATGATATCTCAAATTTGCACAGATAATATACATGCATAGATATAAAGAAAAGGACATAAAGAATAAGCACCAAGGTGATAGTGGTAGGTAGTTGTGAATGGGTAGAAATTATTATTATTATTTGTGCTTTGTCTTACTTTTCAGCATTCTCCAATTTTTGAGGGGAAATATTGTTTTTCTAATGATAAAAACTTAAAATACTTAAAAAATAGTTTTTATTCTCAAAAACTTCAGATTAGAAAGGTAGAAATATGAGAGATAACAACAAGGTGTGAGTTGATAATGGTTACTATTAGCTTCAAGCATGAGTGCTTTAAATAAAAATTCCCAAGGTTCCAAATTGAGATAGTGCTAATAAGTAAGATAACTAACTTTGGCAATATATAGCCTCCTTATCTTCTTTTTGGAACTCTCTTATATTTCCATATGCTTTGTTTTTTACTGTTGCTCTTCTAGTCTGTTTTTTCTCTCATGCTATAAGTCTTCATAAGTCTTCAGTGACACTACCTGCATTACATGTGACATTTCTTGCTGAAGAAGGGCTAACCTTTTTAAAGTGCTTGCTTAATATCAACTCTTTGATTTATTCCTCCCAAAAGATTTATTAAGTGCTTAATCTTGGCAACAAGATTAAATTTAATGTGATAAATTAATGTCACTTTTGAGCCAGGTGACTTAGTCTATGGAAGTCATTGTCAAAAATAGGTAATTTTGTATTTTGTAGATATTTTAATGTCAGTCAACTCTCCAAGAATGCACTCATCATGCAAGTCTTAGTTATCAAGAAAATTAAAAAAAATTTTTTTGACAGATGTTATGATTGGGAGAATTTGATAGTATTGTGATTTAATATAAAAGCTTTACCCTGTTCCTGAGTCTTCATAATGACTCTTCATTGTAGTTAGTCTTTTTATGATATATACTTTAATTATTAGCATGGGAAAGAATGAGAGAAAAAAAGAGGGGAAATGTAACATCTTTTCTCAATTGTGTTATTTTTCTAATTCACATTTTAGAAGTCCAAATATATTTCAGAAACAAAGAAAATATTTTTATTCTGGCAACCATGAGTAGTTCCCTGGCAGTTCAGCCTCAGCTGTTCGGAAGCCTGCCAATAGATTGTTTAAAGTTTGTAGGCCTTGAGGAACAGCTGCGCTTTACTATAGCACTCAGTTTCAGAGTTTACATTTTATCTGAAATACAGTTATGTGATTAAATATGTTAACTTCCAGCCAGCCAGAAAGCCTTAATTCATTGTTGTGCAGTACATTGTAAGTAGGATGACCATATACTGTATTGGCCAAACCAAGATGCTTTCGCAACAAAAGAGAATGCTATTAATAATTACACTAGGATAACAGGTGTGAACTAGGCTATAATTTGTTGGCTTTAAGAAAACCCTGGGAGTTCATGTTTGGGAATTCTATTATAAATTGGATTGTGTATTTCATTTTATTTTTAATTGCTCATTGGTAGTGTATAGAGATGCATTTAATTTGTGTATATTGATTTTATATTCTGTGATCATTGTTAAAGTTATATATTTTTTCCTAGTGGATTTTTGTTGTGGACTCCTTAATATTTTCCATGTACATGATCATGTGTATACAAATAAAAAGTTTACTATTTTCTTTTCAATATATATTCTCCTTTTTTTCTCTCTTTCTTGCCTAATTGTAATGGCTAAGATCTTCAGTATAGTGTTGAATAGAAGTGGTGAGAGTAAATATCTTTGTCTTATTTCCAGTTTCAGGGATATACCATTCATCCTTTTCCTGTTAAATATGTTGTTACCTGTGGGGTTTTAATAGATGCCTTTATTAAGTTGAGGAAGTTTCTGTTGTTAGTTTACTGAGAACTTCTGTTGTGAATGGGTGCATTTTACTTTATATAAATTATAACTCAATTAAAAACTGATTTAATAAAGACAATAATATTACTAATAATATTACATACTAAAACTTGAACAGAGTAATGTCTCACATATACCAGTTTTCAAAAACTGTGTAAAGTTTAAGAAAAATTTTAGTCAAGGCTGAAGTAGTTTATTTTTAACTCTAGTCAATATAATGTTAAAGGTGTTCTCAAATGTTGGTAGAATATTTTGCTTTCAGAAACAGGAAAAAAATGACAGGAACTGCTAACTTTCCATTTCTTAAGCTAATATAATACTTTAGAACTCAATATTATTTTTCTATGTGATAAACTTTGCCTATAAAATTTGAACTGAGCTTTTCATATTGCACCATTGAGAGATTTTAATTGCTGAGAGATTTTAATTCCTTTTATTTCCTCCAGAATACGATACAATGTTTTTTATGTTTATTAATTATTTTTCATATTTGGCATCTAAATACTGTAGATATATCCTATATAACACTAAATATTAACTCTGATGTTTGTTTCTTAATCAGTTTTGCAATATTTTATTTCTATTTCTCTCCTTATTATACACATGAGGAAACTGAGGCTTAGAACTTGCCTTTAGTTATGTTTATATCTCTGGTAACTTTTTTCAATAGGAGTTACTTAATGATCCACTGTACATTGGACTACGGCAGAGAAGAGTGAGAGGTCCTGAATATGATGATTTTTTGGATGAATTCATGGAGGCGGTTTCTTCCAAGTATGTATAATATTTATTTTTTAATATTTGAATTTCAAAAATTTAAAGATAACCTGCTCTTACTGGTGTGGCTCAGTTGGTTGGCCACTGTTTCGTAATGTGAAAGGTCACTGGTTTGATTTCCAGTCGGGGCACATGCCTGGGGCACATGCCTGGGACACATGCCTGGGTCGCAGGTTTGGTCCCTGGTTGGGACTTGTGCAAGAGGTAACCAAGCATTGTTGCTCTCTCACGGTGATGTTTTTTTCGCTCACTTTTTCCCTCCCTCCTCCTCTCTCTAAAAATAAATAAAAACTTCAAAAAAAAAAAAAAGATAATAAAGTATGAAAATGTCCAAGTTTTTGCTGTATATTTAATAATTAGAAGTGATTTGAATACATATACTCATAGCTAAGAAATGGTAACTTCATGTGTTTATCCCCTAAAAGATTGTCTCTGTTGCTATTTCTGAAGATACTTTTCTCTTACAATTATTTGTAGTCTGTACTTTGTTTCTGGCTGCTGATAAAATCTGATCTTTGATCATTTTTTTCGGTGTATCTGACCCTTTTATGGTAGGAAGAACAGAGGAAGAAGGGGCATGAGTTAGTGCAATTCACAAGGCGCAGAATGGATCCAGAACCAGCACATCTAATCATAATCCATGAATCTCTGATTAAAAATGAAGTATTTGATTAAAATGCAGTACTATATTTTACCTAGTCTAGGTAGTATTTAACTGTGGGCCAAGTACTACTGTAAAATTTTCCAGTTTTCTTCTTTCAAAGAAGGGACTTTTACCATAATTTAGTGATATATTCTGGGAGAGTTTTGTCACACTAACAGTAATCTCATTTATTACTGTATAACCACAAAAACCACATACTATTTAAAAACATATATGTTGCCCTAGTTTCATAGAAAGAAACTCATCACTAGAATCAACTGTAACTAGAGATATACTTCTGGTTTCTTTTTATTATAAGGTTTAATTTTAAGAGGTTGTATCCAATAGCAGAAAGTACTTTTACCAGTTTGCAAAATATTTAGAATAAATCGAATCTTTCATTACCCAAGGTTTTAATGCAGAGTATATTGGCCACTTAGTATGGATTACTTTTTGAAAACCCATGCCTGATTTGTTATTATTATTGTTTATTAGCTTATTTAAGTGAACTGTCTTAGTCATAGAATTAGTTGAGCAGTGCTACAGTTTAAGTTCCATATTAGTACAGTTAAATACTAGCAGTCTTTCATATTAAATTTAAAAATTTCTTACTCTAAAACTTATGTAAGGTTTTGAAATTATAACTTTTCAGGTAGCAACATTAATCAAGAGAGTATGTAGAGAATCCATGAGGCTATGTAAAAGGAGAATGAAATTCTCTTATCTATTTTTGTAAATAAAGTCTTAATTTTATATAGACAACTTCAATATGTTTATAAAGAATCTGTTAAACAAATTATGAACATAATATGTATGGAGTGTACTTAAATACTGTTGAAATAAAAAGAAATAGTTTTATTTGAAATCAACGAAAAGGTTTCTGGAGAAAATAAAATATGAGCTCATTTTGATGTGCTGTTTTCATCTAAAATCAGAAAAACTATTTTAACTGTTGAATTGAGGGATTACCTAAGACCTTTGATAAAGAAATGGGCATTGGCAAAAGTTAGCAATCATTTTAAATGCAGGGAGTGCCTGTAAATCTGGAGTTAACTTGTGGGCTGTTCCCAGAGGAATATACCAAAGGTTTTCCACAAATATTGCCTTGCGTGGCACTACTTTGGGAAAAGGTTTTCAAAAGTGCAACCAGCAACCCACAATTATATAAGAAAGTAGTTCTAAAGATAAGCCCAAAATTATTTTAAAAGGAAATGTAACATAAATTCAAGGTGGAAAATTACCCTTTGAGTTGGGTTATCTAGGAATCAGATTCTGAGGAGTTATTAAAGAGTTTTCTTAGAGTCAACCTCTTTGGAAGGGACGGGACAGAGACAGGAGTGGATAAAAGAAGCTAAGCTGCAGCATGGACTCACCATCAGCCTTGGAGAACTTCATCTGGACCACCCCTGCCTACTATTTAGTTCCTGAAAGGAACACTAATTTCTGCCAGACTCCCACCCCTCCATCCCAAGCAGTTCTAGATTGGGTTTTTTTTAAATTTACTGTCTTGTCAGGGTTGGGGTGGGACAATTTCAAAATCTTCTCTTTCTCCGCAGTATTATAGCTCTTACCTTGTAGGCCAAAGATGTGATTATCAAGCATGTCTATTCTGATTATGGGGAACTTGGGAAGTCACCAGCAAGTGGCATTGTAGTTCCATTGGACCCATTATGTGCGAGACTTCCGCCAGAGCTTCACTTACTGCTGGCCTCCATATGCTTCTTACAGGAAGGGGCAGCATATTGATGCCTCAGGTCTCCTGGCATCACTGTCAGCTCTGTGCCTTTTAGTATTTGGGTATTCCCACACCTAAAATTGAACCCCTGATCACCTACCCATTGCTGCAGTTTCTCATCTCAGTAAATGACAATCACCTTTTCTTGTTTCTGAGACTAAAGCCATTGGAGATATCACCCCATACCCATGTTAGCCTTAACTTCAAAATATGTCTAGAATCTAACCATTTCTCATTGCCTATAATATTATTTCCATTATTTGAACCCCTTTTCCCTGATTATTGTAATAATCTCCTAACTAGTTTGACTGACTCCTTCCCTGGTGCCCTGTAGCCTATGTTCAACAGAAAAGTTCAAATGATTCTGTTAGGTAATTTCTCAGCTCAAAACCCTACAACGGCTTATCATTTTATTCAGAATAAAAATAAGTCCTTGCCATAGCACAAAAAGGCCCTGAACCATCTGGACCATCTGACTGACTTGTTATGTTACCTTTCTCACCCTGTCTCCTGCTAGTTTTCCCCTTGCTTACTTTGTTCCAGCCACACTGGCCTGTTTGCTTTTCTTCACACTCAGGCCAGGCATGCTAATGCCTCAAGGTTTATCATTTCTCCTGCTTAGACTCTTCCCTGACTTCTGCCCAGCTTCCCCATGGCTAGCTCTCTCATCTCCTTTAAAATTTCTTCAAATACCACTTTTCCAATGACACCTTTCTTGATGAACTTTTATAAAATTTTATCCCCAACTCATTTTTTTCTCTTCATTTATCAGTATCTGACATATTTATATTAACTTATGTTCTATCTACATCCATGTACTATAAATTCCCTGAAAGCAGGGAATTTTTTCTTTCCTTCACTGCCATATCCATGGTTCCTAAAATATTATCTAGCATGTGATAAACAGTAAATATTTGTTAGATAACTGATTAAATTTGATTTGATTTACTTATATATTTAAAAATGATAGGTATGAATGAAACAACTGAGATATTTTAAACAATGTATTTTTCATATTTAACTTCAGGAAATCTTAAAGCTCTTTAATTCTTACATACTGCCAAGTTAAAATTACCATATGTATATGCTCATTAAATATTTATGTTCATTTTTATGTTTGTACTTCTTATAGTAGTCATTTTTTCTAGAATCAGTTGCCCCTGATTAATAAGAAAATTAGTGGCAGCTCAGCTTTGCTACTGAAAATTCCTTATATCACAGTTTTATTGATGAATTTATTAATAAGAAAAGAAATTATGTCTCAATTGAACTTTAAAAAGCTACTGTTTAATGTTTTAATGAAAATAAAAACACTCAGCAAGGACTATATTTGTTTCTTTTTCCACTTTAAATGATTAAAATTAAAAGTCACTTGGAAGCACTAGGAATGGTCACAAAGATGAATATAATGATATTTAGTAAAGTTCAACCGTGGCTGCCATCACAAATTTTATTATGATCTATTGCATGACATTTAAGAGAAATAATCTTTGTTTGAAGCCATGCTATCTGCCATATGCTACAAGGTGGGTTGCTGTTTTCATAAAATGATGCTTTCATTACTGATTTATTAGTGAACTAAAGCCTTCACTATCTGACTGAGATGGACCAGACTATTCAGACAAGCTACTAATTTGGTCAAAGCTCTTAAAGGTCACATCAGATTTTAAAGGAACAAGGTATATAACTGCTGTTTATCATGACCAGATTTGCTAAATTTATTATTAATTGTACTATATTATACATAATTATTATATAATAATAATCAATATCCTCTCTTTCTAAAGATGTCATCAGATATGTAGGTTTATATGCTCTTCACTCTTACACATGGTTGCAATTCAATAGTTTCTCCACTTTGGCCTCCCCTTGGGAATGGGCTTTATACTCCCCTGTTACCCTTCTTCCTGCTATTTTTGCTGCAGTTAATTTCATGGCTGGCTTTCTGCACTGCCTTCCTCCACCTGTTCAAATCATTGTCTTTTGTGCTCAATCCTTTCTTTAGATGAATGGATATATTAATAGTTTAGATGATTTTATCTATAAATCTGTGAAGCCCTTTGCATTTTACCTGTCACTTTAATCACTTTGTTTTTTAGAAGTAATTTAATGAAAATATATGACCCTTTGGAGACCACCACTTGCTATCCTTCCCTGTGTCCAAAGGTGATATAAATTATTTGGGAAAAAAATCAAATGGAAAGAATGTCAATAAGAGAAAAATCAACAGCTATGTTACTGAGCAACATGGCTCAAATCGCATTTATGACTCATAATATTTTTTCCATTTTTCCATCCAAAGAAAGATCTGATTTCAATTTAACTATAGCCATATTTTCTTAAAATGCCAACTATGTCTATGTTTGTGTTTTCACTTTTTAGTCAAGTGGATGAAAAAAGGTAGGTCATGTAGTAATTAGAAATCTACAGGTATGCTTTATGTGTATGTGTAAATACATTTACATTTATATTTTCTAATGCACTTAAGATGGATATATATACTTAAGCATTTTAATGTTAGTTTTGCATCTTTGCCCATATCTCAGCTCAACCATAGGTGTGCCAATCGACTTGGAGGAACAAGTCAAATTTACTGTTTTCTTTCTGAACATGGTTTACAATTCTTTCTTTTTAGATGCTTTCCTCTCCTAATCCTATTTTAGGCTACTCATTAATTCTAATTACATTCATTTAGAATGCCTTTAACATGGTTATAACTATTTTATACTAGTTTTATTCTATTTGTACGAATTTTATTAAAAGTATTATTTTCTTACTAGAGTGTGAGTTGAGGCAGAAAAAGAACTTTATTACAAGGGATTACATTTTTCTCTGACCATTCCACATTATACTACAGCACATAGTGAGAATAGAGTAACTAGTGTTTGAAGCATTACTTAACATAGAATCTAATCTACATCAGTTTGCATCAGACATACTTCTGAAGCAAAGGTGGTTCTCAAATGCAAACTAGAAAAACATACAGATTTTCATATAAAGTGGCTCTGCTTGTAGAAAACTAAATATTTGAGCTTTAATTACATAGATATATTTATGTGTTAGAGTTCATATTTCCTCCAAAAAAGGAAAATATTTTAAATAAATTCCTACTGAATTTATTAGTACCTTTCATTTTCTCTTTGAATCAACATTGAGATAAAAGTAATTCCTCAGTATTTTATCTGAGTTTATTAAAGCTTAATTATAACAATTACAATTAATTATAACAATTACAATTTAAAAGCAACCTGTGTACCATGCTTCTTCTGTCTGTTCTTTGTCTATTTTCTTGACTTTCTTTTAGCAGAATGAAGCCCAGTTCCTTAAAAGCTTGTTTCTTACTGTTTTCTGTTTATATGTACCATATGTAATAAGTTAGAAAATAAGAATGAGTACACCTGGTTATTTGTCATATTCAAAAAGGAAACTCAATGTAAATTTACTTAGTTATATTCAGAGATTAATCTATAAACAAAAGCAAAAAACACTATCAGTAGCAATGTCTTGTGGGTCAAAGTAAGGTCTTCTGTTCAATTTTTTTCTTACCCTCTTTATATGTATTTATAAACAAAGAGAAAACAAGTTGTGCATTTATGAAAGTAGCTTAGTTCATATTTTTAAACTGTATGGCTAGTTTGATGGGGAAATAGTCTAACAATATTTGAACAAGATACATGTAACTTCATTATTGGAGAATAAAGATGCTGAAAGGAAAGGATAATAAAGAAAAGAATAGTAGGAAGTGGGTTGGGGGTAACTTCAGAAGTTTAAGGGGACTTTTTTCAATACATCAATCCCTTGTAAAAACATTCTCTAGGAACTATGAAAGCCATTGCAATTACTGTCATATATAACCTTATTGTTGATGATCACCACAATTCAGTTAGTAGAGGCCGGAGTCCTTGCAATGGCTCCTCAGGGCCTCAGATGCAGCCACTCTCTACCCTGGCTCTGTTGTCGTTGAAACTCAAAGTATGTTTCCAGCTCAGAATATTTGCTCTCACTGTTCCCTCTATCTGAAGTATTCTTCCCCAAGAAATCTGCTTGGTTAACGACCTAATTGCTTTCAGTATTTGTTGAAACCTTACTTCTTTTGAGGCTTACCCTGATTACCCCGTATAATACTGAAATCTGCCCCTTCTCCCCACCCTGGCTCTCCTGATACTCTTGCTTTGCTGTACTTTTTCTTATTATATAACTTTATATAATTTATTACATTTTTGCTTATTGTGTATCTCTGCTACTAAAGTATATATTCCCTTAAGAATAGAGATCTAGCCCTGGCTGGTGGCACAGTGGATAAGGTGCTGGCCTGTGAACCCCCCAAAGGTTGCTGGTTTGATTCCGCAGTCAGGGCACATAACCAGGTTGTAAGCCAGGTCTCTAGCCAGGTCCATAACTGGAGGCAGGTGCAAGGCAACCATACATTGATGTTTCTGTCCCTTTCTTCCTCCCTCCCTGCTCTTCTGTCTGAAAATGATGAATAAAATATGTTTTTAAAAAAGAATAGGGATCTAGTTTGTTCATTTTATGAATAAGTTTCTGTATCAATTCCTGGCACAAAATAGATACACAATAACTATTTGTTAGACTGGATTGAGCTACACAAATGGAGATCACTTGAGACAATGTGAGTGGCTTGGCAAAAGTACTTAACCATACTAGAAAATTAAAGTTTAAACATGCCCTACTTTTGATGCATTCCTACCACCACTTTCATGTTAAAGGGCCATAAGGATGTGGTGAATGATGAATTCCTGGTTTTCTCAAGTCTAACAAACAGATTATCCCTTGAGGGGCTAAATATACTAAAGTCAATATGTTACATAAAGTAATCTAACTACATTTAATTCAAGTTGGTAGTAAATATTTTCTAAGATGATAGGTGTCAAAGTCTCATTACTGAAAACTATAACAAAATTTGTGTAAAATTCACCATAATTAACACATAACAAAATAATATAGCCAAGATGATCACATTCTGGCTAACTTAGCTTTCCATCACTTGACTTGTTTTTATTTCACAAATTATAAAGGAAACCAGAATTAACACAGCACATAATGATTTAACCATAATATAGTGATTAATTCTTAAGATGTTTTCTGTGGCTTCCACAGATGGTGACCCATATTTTTTTCCATCTTTATTCAAAATAAAACCATATCCTACAGTATAGTTGGTACAGACTTCCACATTTGGTGTAATGGGAACAAAATAAACAACTGTCAAATTTATTGTTAACCAATACAGTTAGATTAGGATATGTAGAAATTCAAACGATAAAAAGACTCAGTCTTGCTGAGCAACTTGTTAGAGTGGCGTTCCTGAGATAGGATTGTAGTTCTTTTCTTATTTCAGGGAGTTCATCATGGTTTGGGATCTGGCGCTTAGTTCAGAAGTTCAGAAACTTGATTTTGTCACAGTGTATAAAGCCCGTGTCTCCTTGGGCATGTGACACATAAAAGCTGGGCTTTGAAGTCAGCCCTTGGCTCCATCAAACTACATTTGCAACCTTGGGAAACTTACTTGTGTTCCCTAAGGCTTAGTTTCTCTCCTTAAAAAAAAAAAAAAAAAAAAGGTAAAAAATAATAGTACCTACTTTATAGATTTATTGTGATGATTGAGATTAAATATTGAAAAAAATACTTTTGATAAGTGCTATTAATTGTAACTATACTTTTTCCCCAGGAAGAATGATGAGGGCCAATAATTTAATTAAAAGTTATACAGTGGCAACTTTGGTTTACTATTAGAGAGAACGTTAATAGTTGGAATTGTCCAGAAAGAAAGTAATGTATATAAAATACTTAACACAGTGCTGTCACATAAAAATCACTCAGTAGTTATTCTTGGTTGTTTTATTGTTAATATTACTGTGACTTCTCTGTCACTCTTAAGCGAATGGGAAGATATGCTTAAATACAGAAAGATTTCTGCCTTAAACGGGCAGATGGATTAGGGTTAAGTATCTTCTAATATGCTCTAACTTCAGTGTTTCGTAAAGTACTGAAGAAGTTGCATTTTGTTTAAACATTCAAGGCTGATCTGTATCATAAAATTTAGTGATTGAATGGTAATTGTGACCATTATGAGTTAGTTGAAAATGTTTGAGCATCACATCATATAATTATACTTAACCCAGAAGCATAAATTTCTCATTCAACATTTTAAACTTTTTTTTTGCACAAACTTAGGTTTTTCTTGTTTTACCTAAAGTTTATTTCATCAGAAGCTCAAGAAACAATGTGATTAATTCAAGAGAAAAAAATTCACGAGTTTTTCTTTGCCTTGTATTATATTCCTTGTGCTGAATATTCATTGTACAGTCATCTTCAGAACTGTTCATGATACAAATGACTTCCTTAATCAAGGATGATACAGAAACTAAAAGCTATTAAATTAATTGGCAAAGATTAAATGACACTTGGGTTTATATAATCTATTTACATGAATCAACTAGTCTTCACTATCTCTTTCTTTTTAAATTACCTATATCAGTACCATCTGCTTATTTCCCAAAGCAGAAATTAAAATATTTTTTCTTTTGAATGTCTTCTATGATCTCCCATGTTTTCCTGCACATTTATCTTAAAAACAGATCCATTACTAGGTCTGTGCAGACGATTCCTCTTGTTAGCCCTTAATCTACATGTTGACTCCATTTCCACAGCCATAACCCTAGATCTTGACCATTTCATACATTTATCACCACACAGAACCCTTTGGTAACTTCTAGTTTCTTTTGTATCATAGTAGTAAGTCTTCACCAACTTATCTCTACCCCTTCATTAACTGTTTTCACCTTTCACATATAAATCCCATTCTGATCTGCCCCATGCACTTTGCCTTTTTCCTTCACTCGCTCCATCCTGCCATGAATCCTCTGTATGTCAGCCCCCACCTTATCTGCAGTTGCGCTTTCTGCAATATGTTGCCTGCAGTTCATTGCAGTCCAGTAGTATGAAATGGAACATGTTAGAAGTCAACAACTCCTAAGTTTTAAACTTTGCACTGTTCTAAGCAGTGTGGTGAAATCTCATGCCATCCTTCTCTGTCTTGCCTGTGTCCAGTGTCCCCACTCCGCATGTGCTCTGCTCCCGCACTCTCAGTGCTGCCAGTCGCATACAAGTGTAAGCACACACAGTTATGTCCAGCACATAATATTCGATAGTAAACAACTGTTACTGGTTTATGTATTTACCATACTATACTTCTGTTGTTTGAGAATGTACCCTTTCTACTCATGAAAAATAATTTCCTGTTAAACAGTACGGCTCGTGGAACCCCTGCTTACTGAGTCTCCAGGTTGCATCATTTTCTGTTGTGCTTGATTTACTTTCCTGTTGCTTTGTACAGTAACATGCTGTACAGGCTTGTAACCTGAGAAAAATGTTTATATAAATACACGAATGAACACTTGGTATGCATTTAAATATCATCATAAATTTGAACCTTCATAAATTAAAGAATGATTTTTACTATTGCCATCAAGAAGAAACATTAACAATTAAAAATCATAATTACTTTTTAAAAAGATTTTATTTACTATTTTTAGAGAGAGGGGAAGGAGAGAGGCAGAGAGGGACAGACACACCAATGTATGGTTGCCTTTCACCTGCTTCCAGCCATGGACCTGACTGGAGACCTGGCTTGCAACCTGGTTGTGCCCTGGCTGGGAATCGAACCAGTGACCTTTGGGGTTGCAGGCTGATGCCTGTCCACTGAGCCACCAGCCAGGGCTAAGAATCATAATTACTTTAGATGTAGTTATGACACATCAAAAAAACACCCACCAGATGCAGTCTATCAATTTAATAACTCTCACAACAGCTAATATATACTTTGAAAATTATTTTAAATATTTTATTTATTTTTAGAGAAAGAGGAAGGAAGGAAGAAAGAGAGGGAGAGAAACGTCAATGTGTGGTTGCTTCCCACACACCCATAAGGGCCTAGCCCGCAACCCATGCTTGTGCCCTGACTGGGAATCGAACTGGTGACCCTTTGGTTCACAAGGTGGCCCTCAATCCACTGAGCCATACCAGCCAGGGCTTTCTTTAAATGTTTTTTTAAATTACAGTTTATGTTCATTATTACTTTGTGTTGGTTTCAGGTACAGAACAGTGGTAAGATAATCATTTACTCTACAAAGTGTTCTCCCTAATATTTCCAGCACTGACTGGGTACCATACATAGTTATTACAATATTATGGACTATATTCCCTATGTTGTACTTTATTTCCCCATGACTGTTTTGTAACTATCAATCTGTGCTTTACAGTCCCTTCACTTTTTTTCACCCAGTCCCACAGCTAATGCATTTTTGAGATATATACCAGGCTCTGTTCTAAGTGCTTTTGCATCCTTTCAATCCTCAAAACAGTTCTATGACATTCTTACAATTATTTATCCCCATTTTTCAGATAAGAAACAGAGGCACAGGGATTTAAGTAAATTTCTGAAGCTACCCAATTAGCAAGTGACAAGACAGATTCAAATTCAGACAGACTGGCTCCAGAGGCCATGCTCTTAATTATTACACTGCATTCTTCTCTGATGTAAAGGACTGTTACCCAAATGTGTCTGTGCAAATAACACAGCACATGTATCACATTTTGTGTTCAAACGACTTATAAATGCAGCTTTTTATATCATGGTGAAAATATTAATGACAATAAATGTAGGCTTTTGGCTGAATGGAAAACATGTAGCCATGAAGATAAGAAGTACTCTAGCAACTGGGAAAAAGCTGTTGTGAAAAATTAGGTGATTTGTTTGAAAACTATCCATTTTATTCTTTTCCTAAACAGTGTAATTTCCCTAAACAAAGAAAACAGTTGATGATATTTTCTGGTACTTGAGTTATAAACAAATAGGAAGTGTAGGTGAATTAAATGGAAGTTCTATTCAGTGCGTATTCCAAGTCTTGCTATTTCTTGTCCACGTCAAATATATTCCCATCCCAGGGTCTTTGCTGTTGCTGGTGTGTTGAACCTACAGGGCTTTCTTTTTCCCTCTCCCCTCCCTCCTTCAAATCTTGACTCACTTGTCACATTCTCAGTGAAGCCTTCCCTGAAGGGTGTTTAAAATTGCACCCTTCATGCTGGCTGGCTTTCTCTACACTACTAATTGCCTTATAACATGTTGTATAATTTACTTGTTCTTACTTATTATCTGTCTCAAATAAATACAATATAAATTCTCTGAGGGCAAGGACTTTTGTCTGTTTGGTTCACTGCTCTATCCCCAAAGCCTGACTGCTAGGAAACTGCTAGGAATATTTGTTGACTGAATTCACTATTTTTTGTTTGTTTTTGTTTTTATTAGAATTTTAAAAAATTTGACCTCATTGTTGTATTACATCCATCCCCTTTTTATTCCCCTCTGTCCCCTTCCCCAACCACCCACTTGCCCCCAGTCAATCCCACTTGTTTCCATGTCCATGGTTCTTCCATACTAGGTCCTTGACTAAACTGCTCCACTTCTTTGCCTCCTTCCCCTCCCTCCTGCCCACTGAAGGTCTATTCATTGTATTCATGTATCTGATTCTATTTTGCTTGTTTGTTTGTTTTGTTCATTATTGTCCTGTAATGGGTGAGATCATATGGTATTTGTCTTTCAGTGACTGGCTTGCTTCACTAAACATAATACTTTGTAATTCCATCCATGTTGTTGCAAAGGGCAGGAGTTCCTTCTTTCTTTCTGTCGTGTAGTATTCCATTGTGAAAATGTACCAAAGTATTTGATCCAATCATCCACTGATGGACACTTAGGTTGTTTCCTGCACTTGGCTATTGTAAACAGCACTGCTATGAACAAAGGGATACATAGGTTCTTCTGAATTGGTGTTTCAGGGTTCTTCGGGTATAGTCCTAGTAGTGGAATTGCTGGATCAAAAGGTAGTTCCATTTTTAGTTTATTAAGGAAACTCCATAGTGTTTTCCATAGTGGCTGCACTAGCCTACATTCCCACCAGCAGTGCACCAGGGTTCCCTTTGCCCCACATCATCACCAGTACTTGTTGTTTGTTGATGATTGCCATTCTGACAGGTGTGAGGTGGTATCTTATTGTGGTTTTAATTTGCATCTCTCTGATGGCTAGTAATGTTGAGCATTCTTGCCTTTGGGCCCTTTGTATGTCTTCCTCAGTGAGTTGTCTGTTCAGGTCCTTTGCCCATTTTTTAATTGGGCTGTCTGTCTTCCTAGTGTTGAGTCACATTAGTTCTTTATATTTTGGAGATCAAACACCCTTGTCTGAGGTATCATTGGCAATTATGTTTTCCCATACAGTTGGTTCCCTTTGAATTTTGCTGATATTTTCTTTAGCTGAACAGAAACTTTTTAGTTAGATATAGTCCCATTTGTTGATTCGTTCTTTGATTTCCTTTGCCCTTGGTGAGGTATCAGTAAACATATTTCTGTATAGGATATCTAAAATTTCACTGCCTATATTTTTCTCCAGGACCTTTATGGTGGCACTGCTTATGTTTATATCCTTTATCCATCTTGAGTTTATTCTAGTGTATGGTGTAAGTAGGTGGTCTAGTGTTATCTTTTTTGCATGTTGCTGTCCAGTTTTCCCAACACTACTTGTTGAAGAGACGTTTTTAACTCCATTTTATGTTTCTTCCCCCTTTGTTGAATATTAATTACCTATAGAGTCCTGGGTTTATTTCTGGGCTGTCTATTCTGTTCCATTGATCTATATGTCTAGTCTTATGCCAGTACCAAACTGTTTTGATGACAGTAGCCTTGTAGCATAGTTTGATGTCAGGTATTGTGATCTCTCCTACCTAGCTCTTCTTTCTCAAGATTGCTATGGCTATTCATGGGCATTTTTGGCTCCATATAAATGTTTGAAGTATTTTTTCTATATCTGAGAAGTATGTCATTGGTATTTTAATTGGGATTGCATTGAATCTGTAGATTGCTTTGGGTAGTATGGCCATTTTAATGATGTCAATTCTTCCCATCCATGAACATGGTATATGCTTCCATTTATTTGTATATTCCTTCATTTCTTTCTTCAGTGTTCTGTAGTTTTCTGAGTATAGGTCTTTTACTTCCTTGGTTAAGTTTGTTCCTAAGTACTTTATTTTTCTTGTTTCTATGGTAAATGGGATTTGTTTTCTAGCTTCTGTCTCTGATATTTCATAATTCGTATACAAAAATGCTTTTGATCTCTGAATATTGACTTTATATTCAGCTATTTTGCTAAATTTGCCTCCTAGGTTGAGTAAGTTTTTGGTGGAGCCTATCAGGTTTTGTATGTACATTATCATCTGCAAATAATGACAGTTTGACTTCCTCCTTTCCAATTGGATGCCTTTGATTCCTTTTTCTTCTCTAATAGCTATGGCTAGAACTTCCAAGACGAAGTTGAACAGAAGTGGAGAAAGTGGACAGCTTTGTCTTGTTCCTGATCGTAAGGGAAAGCTTTTAGTTTTTTCCCATTGAGTATGATGTTGGCTTCAGGTTTCTCATAGATGGCCTTTATTGTGTTGAGGTACGCTCCCTCTATTCCTATTTTGCTGAGTGTTTTTATCATAAATGATTGCTGCACTTTTTCAAACGCTTTTTCAGCATCTATTGATATGATTATATGGTTTTCGTCTTTCATTTTGTTGATGTGGTGTATTACATTTATTGATTTGCAAATGTTGTACCATCCTTGTATCCCTGGGATGAAACCCACTTGATCATGGTGTATGATCTTTTTAATGTATTGCTGGATCCATTTGGCCAATATTTTGTTGAGAATCTTAGCATCTGTATTTATGAGAGATATCAGCCTATAGTTTTCTTTTTTAGTTGTGTCTTGATCTGGTTTTGGGATTAGAATAATATTGGCCTCATAGAAAGAGTTTGGCAGTCTTCCCTCTTCTTGGATTTTTTGGAATAGATTGAGAAGGATAGGAGTTAGTTCTTCTTTAAATGTTTGGTAGAGTTTACCTGTGTAGCTATCTGGTCTGGGGCTCTTGTATTTTGGGAGATTTTTGATTACTCTTCAATTTCACTAGTTGTTATTGGCCTATTCAGGATTTCTGCTTCTTCTGGATTCAGTTTTGGTAGATTATACATTTCCAGAAATGTGTCAACTTCCCCTAGGTTGTCATATTTCTTGTCATATAGTTGTTTGTAGTGATTTCTTACAATTCTTTGTATTTCTGAAGTATCAGTTGTGACTTCTCCTGTCATTTCTTATTCCATTTATTTGGGTCCTCTTTCTCTTTTTCTTGATGAGTCTGGTTAAAGGCTTGTCAATTACTTTTATTTTTTCAAAGAACCAGCTCTTGGACTTGTTAATTCTTCGAATTGTAGTTTGAGTCTGTAAGTTATATAATTCTGCTCTGATCTTGATAATTTCCTTTTTTCTACTTGCTCTGGGATTTGTTTATTGTTGCTTCTTTAGTTCTTGCAGCTTTATGGTTAAGTGGTTTGCATAAGCTTCTTCTGACCTTTTTAGGTAGGCCTGTATTGCTATGAATTTCCCTCTGAGGACTACCTTTGCTGTATCCCATAGGTTTTGGGCTTTGTGTAGTCATTGTCATTTGTTTCCAGAAACTTTTTGATTTTTATCTTTGATCTCATTTTTGACCCATTCATTACTTAAAAGTGTGTTATGCAGTCTCCATGAGTTAGAGTGTTTTTGTTTTTTTCCCTTGAGGTTGGTTTCTAGTTTCAAGCCATTGTGATCTGAGAAGATACATGGTATGATTTCAATTTTCCTGTATTTGTGGAGGCTTGTCTTGTGACCTACCATGTGGTCTATCTTTGAGACTGTTCCATGTGCATTTGAAAAGAATTTATATTTCACTTCTTTGGGGTGAAAGGTTCTAATATATCAGTTAGGTCCATTTCCTCTAGAGTGATGTTCAATGCCACAATATCCTTGGTGTTTTTTTGTTTGGAAGATCTGTCCATTATTGATAGTGGGGTATTAAAATCCCCTACTATGAGTGTGTTGCTGTTTATATCCTTCTTGAAGTCCTCCGAGATTTTCCTTATATATTTCGGAGCTCCTATGTTGGGTCCATATATGTTTACCAGAGTTATATCTTCTTGATGGATTGTTCCCTTAAGTATTATGAAATGTCCTTCTTTATCTTTTTTATCGCCTTCATTGTAAAATCTATTTTGTCTGAAATAAGTATTGCTACTCCAGCCTTTTTTTCATGCCCATTTGCTTGATATATAGTTTTCCATCCCTTCACTTTCAATCTGTGTTGATCTTTTGTTCTGAGGTACGTCGCTTGAAGACAGCATATATGTGGGTCATGTTTCCCTATCCATTCAGCTACCCTATGTCTCTTGATTGGTGCATTTAATCCATTTACATTTAAGGTTATTATTGATTGATACTTGCTTATTGCCATTTTTCCCCTTTGTACCTGTGTTTCTCTCTGTCTTTCTGTGTTTCTTCACCTTTTTAAAGCCAACCATTTAGCATTTCTTGCAATGCTGGTTTGATAGAGATGTATTTTTTTAGTCTTCTTTTATCTGGAAAACTCCTTATTTCTCCTTCCAATTTGAATGAGAGCCTTGCTGGGTATAGTATTCTTGGTTGCAGGCCTTTGTTTCCCATTACTTGGAATATTTTTTGCCATTCCCTTTTGGCTTGTTTGTTTCTGTTGAATAATCATTTGATTATCTTATTGGAACCCCCTTATATGTTATTTGCTGTTTCTCTCTTCATGCTTTTAGGATTCTCTTTTTATCTTTGAAATTTGCCATTTTAATTATAATGTGTCTGGGAGTGGGTCTGTTTGGATGCATTCTCATTGGGACTCTCTGTGCTTCCTGAACTTGAGTAATGTTTTCACTCATCATGTTCAGGAAGTTTTCTCTCATTACTTTTTTCAACAGGTTTTCCATTCCTTGTTTCTCTTCTCCTTCTGGTATCCCCGTGATATGGATATTACTGTGTTTCATGTTGTCCTACAGTTCTCTTAAAACCTCTTCATTCTTGTTCATCCTTTTCATTCTGTTGCACTATCTTGGAATATTTTTCTATGTTGTCCTCCAGCTTGCTGATCTGATCCTGCTGTTGATTCCTTCTATTGTATTCTTCAATTTAGAAATTGTATTCTTCATTTCCTCCTGGCCCTTACTGATAGTTTCTGTGTCCTTTTTAATGCTGGTGAAGTTCTCAGTAAGTTCCTTGTAGCTTCCTTGGAGTTCTTCGTAGTTCAGCTGGAGTTGTTTGTAGTTTTCTTTGAGCTGGCTGAGCTCATTGAGCTTCTCTATCATCATTGTTTTGAATTACAGATCTGATAGTATGGTGAACTTTCTGGATATTCCTTTTTTCCTTTTGGTGATGGACTGTTTCTTTTACTCCCCATTTTTAGTTTTTGTTGAAATCCAATCAGACTGTGATCCGCTGCCAGGCTAAGGAACTGCTAGGCTGGAAGGATTGATTTAGTTGTAATCCTGTTGGTCTGTGATCCTCAGCCAGGCTCAGATGCAGCTTGGGCTGACAGACTGATTCACTTGTAAATCCCTAAATCAGCTACCAAACTCAGGCCTTGTTGGGCTAGATAGAGAGGTTCAATTGTAATCCAATGGATCAGCCACCAACTCAGGTGCACCCTGGTGGAACAGGCTGTGATCAACCTCCAGGCTCAAGGGTCCTGGGCTAGGCAGCAATATCTAATTGTAATCCAATGAACCTGTGTTCAGCTGCCAGGCCCCGAGGTCAGTGGGCGGGGCAAACCAACTCAGTTGCAAACCAATGAATCCAAGATCAGCCACCAGGCTCAGTTGCCACTGTGCGGTGCTAACTGACTGACTGACTGACTCACTCACTCACTCACTCAGCTATAAGTCAGAGAGTTTGTAATCACCCATCAGGCCCAGGCTCTGCTGGGTGAGAAATGGCGAGAAATACCTCTTCAGGTGCCAACTATTATATTTATACTCAGGGCAGGCTGGGAGAGGTTTATTTAGATGTAAATCAGAGAATTGTGATCAGGCGTCAGGCTGAGGTGCTGCTGGGTGGGGCAGATGGCTCCCAGTGGGCGGGGCTATGAGGACCCCACATAGGGAAGCTGCTTGGCACAGCACAGTCCACCCGAGGTGTGGGTGATGAGTCAGCACCGGGATCCCCACAGCTGCTTCCCCACTTCTCTCCTCCAAGCCACCACCGCAAACTCTCCCCACGTGTCTCCAGGCCTCTCTGCCCTCCCTCCACTGGAGCCCAGGGTAGGTGGGTGCCAATGTATTTTCATTGTGGTTACTCTAGTAGTTCTCTGTCTCCAGCGCTCTCTCAGGCCAACCATCTCCACGGCTTTCCGCCCTTCTCAGCTGCATGCTGCTCTCCACCATGTCGCTGTAGCTGGGACACCCAGCAGGGGGACCAGATCCCACCTTCTCAGGGGGAGCCCCCTGCTCCGTCCCTTCCGCTGCTGCCTCCGGTCAGGGCCCAGCCAGCCTTCTGGCGTTTCTGTGATTCCTACCAGTCACGTTGTAATGAAGCACCCTCTTCAGTTCTGTCTGTGGTTATAGGGCTTCTTTCCAGTCGGAGTTCTGTTGGTAATTCCAGTTGACTTTTTCTCCAAAAATGTAATTCTAGATGCGACGGGTAAAATGCAAATCGGCTGGTTCCTTGTGTCTGAGGTACACTTGACAACATGCCCGTTCCCAAGCCAGTGAGCCACCTGCATTCACTTTATCACTGGTTTCAAAGTAGATTAGTCTAAGATTTTGAACCTTTTAAATTTAAAGTTGGTAGTTAACTACAATTAAGCTTTCATGCTTTTTGTTTTAGGTGAAAGGACAAAACAAAAAAAAGCAGTCCATTTGGTTTTGTCCGTTTCTGACACGTAATAAATTTCATTGGCCATTAAATGTATACTGTCCCCTTATATTCTGGTGGTTAAGGTTGTTGTGTTGGCCAGTTTTATAATATGTAATGTATTTCAGTGCACATTTTTCATTCTTTATATTGTAATGTTAAGAAAACATAGAACAAGCAAATATATTCCATAATTCGGCATATTGAATTATAAATACACCATAGATTTCTATGTAAAATTATATTTTACTTTGCAAGATTTTATCCAACTAAAGCAGTGAAAGTCATCATATTTCCTTTGCCTTTTACTAAACTTAATTTAGGTTGATATTTATATATCACCTTGATAACAATTCAGGTTATTTTTGCAAAAACTAAAGAAAAAAATGGGTCATATTTTTTCATTAGAATCACTTCATACCTTTAATATGAAATAATTGCCATTAAATGTTGATTTATAATGATGTGTTGTTATTCAATGAGGAAGAAAATCATTGACTGTCTGGAATTTTAAATGCAGGGATTCCAGCCTCAAGCATTATAAGAATTCCCCAGACATCTGTTTTTGCAGAGAAGGATGTTCGATAAACTGGTTGATGTTAGCAGTATATAATGGTATATGTAGGAAAAGATTATGCCATAGCTAATCAGATCTTACCATGAATGTTCACTTCAATGTGGGTTCAGTCATACCAGTATTTTTATAGTTATGTTAAACTTGTTTCTTCTGGATAACCTATATTGGTATATAGGAAAACAAATGATAGTGAGGGTAAAGGAAAATTAAATAAATACAAATGTTGTTGATTGGTATACAGTGAGCGAAATCAGCCTTGTCTTACACATCTGTCCCTTCACATGCAAATGATTTCTGTAAACTTCATCAAATAAAATATTTTGGATACCTTAAATTATTGATTCATGCAGCAAGCACATTGAGTACCTAAATGTACCAGGCATTTATTTTGCTAAATGCTTTGAAGGAACTCAGTGTAGTCGGAGAGAAAGATAAATAATCAGACATTTTCAATGAGCCTTGCAATGGAAATAAGTTTAGTGTACTCTAAGAGAATATAGCGAATGGTATACTTAATAAATAATGTGAAGGAGATGTGTTGTCAGAGAAGATTTATCTTGCATATCCCTTCTGATTTTTCTAGAATCAGAAGTGCCAAACTATATGAAATTAAAATTAGGAGCAGATTTTTCTCACTTCATTTGAGTTCACTATCATGTCTTGATATTTTGAAAAGTTGTATTAAATTTACATGCAACTGGTTTTAATCATGGGGTAAGGCCGCCTCTATCTGCATACAGAAAGTTTGAAAACTTTCAAAGTGTATTTTCACAAGCGAGGCAAGTGAATGTTCTATGTTTAAAGCCTTAGACACCTGTTCACAACACCTTGTAATGTGCCAGATATAAAATGCTTCCTGGCCATCCCCATAATAATTCTGTGAAACTAGATTTCAGAAATGCAAGCCAGTATAAGAGATTTAATTTTAGTTGAGATGGATGTTAAAGCAAGGCAACAAATAATATTTTAAAAAATTTTGTTACTTATCAAGTATCAAATATTATTTTTTTAAAGATTTTATTTATTATTTTTAGAGAGAAGGGAAGGGAGAGAAGGAGAGAGACTTCAATGTATGGTTGCCTTTCACCTGCCTCCAGCCACAGACCTGGCTGGAGACCTGGGTTACAACCTGGTTATGTGCCCTGGCTGGGGAATTGAACCAGCGACCTTTGGGTTTGCAGGCTGGTGCCTTATTCACTGTGCCACCAGCCAGGGCCTTCAAGTATTATTTTTTAAAGCATCAGTTCATTTATTTATTCAGTAAGTAATGAATACGTGAGATATGCCAGATATTGTTCTGGGTACTAGAGATACAGATATGTTTTAATTGCTAGTATTATACCTGAACAGAGCTGTTATAATCAACTAATACTCAAGATACATGTTCATGGTGAGACCAGGGTTATAGAAATTTTGTCACATTTCCACATGTGTAGACAACAGATTGTTGGATCAATTATTTCACTATTATGTGCCATGTTTTTTTTTTTTTTTTTTTTACTTGTTTAACTTATTTACTATCTTGCCAAAACATGACCAGCAAAAAATAGATCAATTGGAGGAGCCAAAACTGGAAGTAGAGTTCTAAAAGATGCAGCATGTAACAGATACTATGTAAATAAAGGAAAGTCAAGGAGCTAACTATTACTATAAAAGAGACGTGGGCAGGGGGTGGTAGTAAAGGGTCAAGGAGGTCAACTTATGGTGACAGGGAGATTTGACTTCGGGTGGTGAGCACACAGTACAATATACAGATGATGTATTATAGAATTGTGCACTTGAACCTATATAATCTTAACCAAGGTCACCCCAATACAGATAATTTAATAAATAAATACATAAATGTTATATTGAAGGCTGTAAGAAAAAGAAAAAAGTAGTAACTTTAGGTATATTTTCTCTCATGTTGTTGCATGTTATATTTCTTTGAAACATTTTTAGTTGTTCTCAAACTTTAAATATACATTTACCGCTAATACAAGTCCACTTTAAAATAACACTGCATAGCTTAATAGGTAGCATGGCTACCTTATAACAGTATTCTCAGTTCCTCCCTGCCATCTCCTAAAACATTGCTGTCATTTAACGTATCTGTAAGCTAGAATCACCAAATACAGTGTTACCATTATTATTTGAAGAAACATTATCTATTAGATCATGCCCTTCTTTTCTTTATGTAGATCTGAGTTTCTGGCCTATACCATTTTTCTTCTCTCTGAAGACCTTCTTTTAAAATTTCTTGCAAGGCAAGTCCACTGGTGACAAATGCCTTCAATTTTTGTTTGTTTGAGACAATATCTCTCCTTTACTTTTGAAGAATGATTTCACTGGATGCAGAATTCTAGGTTGTTTGTTGATTTTTTCTTTTACTACTTTAAGTACTTCACTCTACTTTCTTCTTGATTGCATGGCTCCTGAAAAGAAATATGATGTAATCCTTACTGTTCTCCCTCTATAGGCAAGATAATCTTTTTTTCTCTGGCTTCTTTCAAAGTTTTCTTGTTGTCTTTGATTTTCTGCATTTTGAATGTGATATACCTAATTACAGATCTTTAAAAATTGTATTTATCCTGCTTGGTGTTTTCTGAGTTACCTGGATATGTGGTTTGGTATCTGTCATTAATTTTGCAAAAATTCTTATATATTATTACTTGAAATATTTTCTTTCCTTCTGTTATATCTGTTGTGTGTATATTACACCTTTTGTAATTGTTCCACAGTTCTTGACTGTTCTGTTCTTTTTATATTCCTACTGACACTTCTTCAAGCTCACTAATTTTTCCTTCTCCATGTCTAGTGTACTGTTGAGCCTGTCAAATGCAATCTTCATTTATATTACTATAATCTTTATTTCTAGCATTTCTTTTTCTTTTTTACAGTTTCCATCTTTCCTGTGTTACCTATATGTTCTTGTTGTTGTCTATTACTACTTTATCTCTTAGGTTCTTCGGCATATCATAGTTACTTTAAATTCTTAGTCTGATTATTCCAAAATCTCTATCATAAATTAATCTAATTCTGATGCTTGCTCTGTCTTTTCCAACTGTACTCTTTATCTTTTAATGTCCTTGTAACTTTTAATTGAAAGCTGGATGTGATGTTTAGAGTAAAAGGAACTAAGGCCTTTAGAGTGAGGGTTTTGGTTTACCTGGCTCGCAGTTAGGTTTGTGTTTACTCTTGGCTGTAGCAGTAGTTTCAGACAATAAAATTTCTTCACTGTTGTGTTTGTCTTTTCTGTTGGCTTTGGCCTTCTCACAGGTGCATTAAGTAGCCTGAGAGGTTTGTAACTCTTGCAGTTGTAATCTGTTGTTATTTTCCTAGAGCCCTGTTGAGATGGTAATGAGATGTGGGGGTAATGGATGCATGTCCTATGTTTAGGGCTGGGTCTTTTAGTGAAGACTAAGCTAGGTATTTTCCTTCCTCTGGTTTGAAGATTAGAGGGAGCTGGAGTTGGGTATTTTATTTGCCTCAGGTTGAAGGCTATAGGGTCCTTTTTAAAAGGATAATGGAAAACTCTGAGTATATTTCAAAATGCTTCTTTCTCTTTCCCTCTGTTGGAGGCATAAGGGGATTTCTTCAATCTTCCAAGTGAGAACTTGGTGAAGTTCCTTAAGGCAAAACTGTAGGTAGGTTCTCCTTGAGACTGTCCGGCACTCAGCCTTTGGGAGTTGTTAACTCTGAGGTTAGTGTGCACTGAGCTGTTAATAGTCATCGATTATAGTTTAAAGCATTGGCATAAATATTGGGTCCAGTTGCAAGGTTTGCCCCAATTCCAAGTAAGCTGTGGTTCTTTGTAGTTGACTGTCTAGTCTTAGGGTCAGCATAATTGCTTTAAGAAGTTATTATTCTGAGTTTGTTCAGCTTTTTCTTATTGTGATGACTGGAGTGTCAAATTCCAGGCTATTGTGTGTCAGACTGGAAACCTTGACCCTAGATTCAGAAGTCTGGGATGCAGATGGTAAAAGGTCTAATAAGTTAAGGAAGCTTTCTGATATACTGAGTTTAATTCTAAATCTTATTTTTGTTCTCAGTTTTATTTTGACAGCCCAGGCTATGACTTTACCTAATTGTATCTTGTATGAACCCTTTCCGCATGTTGTGTTACCTTAAACTCTGTAGTGTTCTAATTCTCTTGGCACAAGCCCAGCTGAGCTCTGATCTTCTTGACCTATAATTACCCAGGACCCACAGCCAACATACTTGCAGTGGGCATTTGAGTATTAGTTTTCAGGTGTGTTCTTTGCTAGTGTAGAATTATTGGTTGATTTTGATTAAAGTCGGGGCTGAGATCTGTCTGTTAGATTTATACTCAGGTTCAAAAGCTATTGAATGTTATGCATTATTTAAAAAGTTGTATAAGGGAGCAGTCTGCATTACACATCTTGTCTTTTGCAGTGAGTGAATATGAATGAGAGTGTAAATATTCTGTTTATCAAAGGCAATGTAACAAATATCTAAGTGGCTGGTCTTATTTTAATCATTAAGTTCACAAAATATATTAAAAGTTATCTTTGAGAGAATATTTATTGCTGTATTTTCTTCTAAAGGAATGTTGTCATTCATCTTTTAACTATTTCCTTGAGGTGGGATTCATTTTATTTTAAAACAGATAACCTGTGTCTTAAGACTTAATGTGCTTTGGTACATTTACACAATGGAATACTGTACAGCAGAAAGAAAGAAGGAACTCCTACCCTTTGCAACAACATGGATGGAACTGGAGAGTATTATGCTTGGTGAAATAAGCCAGTAAGTGAAGGACAAATATCATATGAACTCATCCATTACAGAACAATAATGAACAAAAATAACAACAAGCAAAACAGAACCAAATATATGAATACAGTGAATAGGCCTTCAGTGGTCAGGGGTAAGGGGGTTGAGGGGAGGGGGGAGGAAGAGGCAAGGAAGGGGAGCAGCTTAAACAAGAACCTAGTATAAAGGAACCATGGACATGGACAACAGGTGGGATTGATTTTGGGGGGAATGGGTGGGTGGGGAGGGGGATAGAGGGGAGCAAAAAGGGGATGGATGTAAAACAACAACAATAAAATTTTAAAAAAGACTTAATGTGCTATATTTCATTATAAAAACATTTACTTTATGAAGTTTATTATAGAGCCAGAGGACTATAGCATATGTTATTAGGCTCTTTCCTGTGCAGTTTGTTATTCATCATAGAAAATTTTGCAATTAATACATAAATATGTACTTCCTATCTTTTCTTTTTGATTCAAACATAAACATGACTACATTAATATAAGAAAAACCCAAATAGACATTTTAAAAATCAGGTAGTAAAGATAAAATGATTTTATGTTTTCCTCAAATGTCTGTGTTAGCAGAGCACTGGGAAATACCACTGTTTGAGTCAAGGACCCAGAGGCCCAAAGGTAGCAGTAAAACTAAAGGTTAAGAGTTTCAGGAAAGAGGAAATTAATGGAACCAAACAGAGCAGTGAGTTAATAAGCAAGGTAAGGATGAAAACATTTCCACTGAAAATTCATGTTTTTTCATTATAAAAATAGAATACTTAAAAAAAAAAAAAAAAAAAGAATACTTGACATGAAAGGGTGAATGGGCACTTAACCAAATAAGGTCCCTACCTAGGGTACCCACCTGAGTACAGGTAAAAGCCTTGGTAGAATAAGACTTAACTAAAGCAGTAGAAACAGTGTCATAAAACTTTTATTTTATAATACAACCTAGAGTAGATTCTTGTCAGCAGACATAAAATCTTTAAAAATGGTTGTGATTTTACATGACTTTTCACTGTAAAATCAATCTGAATATTAGTATAACTAAGTGTAAGAGGAATCATCCTCTAACTTTTTTTACATTAAAAAAAATGCCTCATTGTAGAAGAAGAACTTCTTTTCAATCATGGAATGTTGTTTTTGATTATAAAATTAAAATTAAAATTAAAATCTTTAACTGTTAGGATTTTTGTTGAAGATATAAGTTTGAGTTGAGATGATTGATTGATTTATAACTTTTAAAATATTTTGTTAAAAACTGGTAACAGTGGAAACTTTGGAGAACAGTGTTTACACCAAGATTCCAGTGAATCAAAGCTCAAAAAATATAGCATTCCCATATAGCATATTTAATCATTGTTTATATTTAACAGTGTTTTTGTAAAAGATGTGCTCATAGGAATATTAAACCTTATGTCTTTGCTTTAAAACTATTATTTTTAAATTTAATTATTGTTGTTTTATTACAGTTGTTTCATTTTCTCCCCCATTGCTCTCCCCTGCTCCACCCACCTCATTCCCTCTCTCATAGTCAGTCCCCACCTCGCTGTCCATGTCCATGGGTCATTCATACTAGCTCCTTGACTAAACCTTTCCCCTTCTTTCCCCCGTTTCTCCCTTCCCCCCACCTCTCTGGTCACCATCAGTCTGTTCCTTGTTTCATGTCTCTGGTTCCATCCTGCTTGTCTGATTGTTTTGTTCATGAGTTTCTTATATTAGGTGAGATCATATGGTATTTATGTTTTGCCGCCAGGCTTATTTCACTAAGCACAAAACTCTCCAGGTAAAACCATGCTGTTGCTAAAGGTAGGAGTTCCTTCTTTCTTTCCGTTAGGTAGTATTCCATTGTGTAAATATACCACAGTTTTTTGACCCATTCATTCACTGATGGGAATTTAGGCTGTTTCAGCGCTTGGCTATTGTAAATAGTGCTGATATGAACATAGGGGTGCATAGGTTCTTTTGAATTGGTATTTCAGAATTATTTGGGTATAATCCTAGCTATAATCACTGGACCTTTTTTTTTTTTTTTTTTTAATTTTATTGTTGTTGTATTACATCCATCCCCTTTTTGCTCCCCTTTGTCCCCCTCCCCACCCACCCCACTGGACCTTCTTAAAAGAGATAATTTAAAATTCTTATTTTGGAAACTAATATAATACTTATATAACTTTTACCTTTATTCTGAAGGGGCTGTTATTTGTTTTTATAGAATTAGCCTACATATAAAGATTAACTCTTTAAACAGATGTATAAATATCAATATCAATTCTATTGATGTATAAATTATTTACCTATAGATATGCTAAATACACACATGCTAAATTTGTCAGTAGAAACTTAATCTGTAAATACATGATAAGTATATCCTTGGTTTCGTTGGAAAGCTCCTGTTGGCTTCAGCTGCGTGAATCTAATGCTTGGACTGAGGGAGCTGGCTAGAGTAAGGAGTTGGTTGCATTGCCTTTCCAAGTACCTGTAAAAGGAGCAAAGCATACCTTCCCTTATACAGAACCATGGAAATATTTAAAAGCATAACATAAGTTTCAGCAACTTTAATCCTGATAGCCTTTGTTTTACTTTTTCCTATTTCAGTTGGTTTTAGAAGTCTGCCATATACTTCCATTTTAAGGCCTAGAATGTTGTGTTTGGATACAATTGAAGTGCGTTATACACAAGTTATCTTTAGTAACATTTGAAATTTGACACATAGCAATGTAAAGTTTAAGATAGAATATTATGTTTCAGGAAAAAAATCCTATACTTTGTCTGTTAGGAGTTATGACATTGTTAAGATATTTCTGTGCTATTGTTTCAAAGGAAATTTTGTGGATTTGTTTATTTATTTACTTGGTGTTGCATTGTGAAGGAGACTTCTTATAATTCTAAGGTCCTTATGTATATCTGGTGAGTTGGCTTAATGATGTCCACATTTTAAAATGTTACCTTGACTGTCTTGTATTCTGATTATGAAGCTGACAAATGATACTTGCCGATATAACTTCTTATATACCCCAGGTTGTCTTTACATTGCCTGGTATGTGGAGAATTTATAATGTTCTGTAGTTGAAATTTTGCTTAGATGGAGCATTTCTGTGAATCTGTATTTTATTTTATTGAAAATTTTCTTCGTAACTGGGGGTTGGCAAATATAAACCATAGTCTTTTTTCCTGGAAACCACAGAATCCACAAAATGTTATTGTTATCAGCTTATGGGAAAACAGAGTGACTAATACAGCTCATATGAGAAGGAAGAGTGAGAACTTCTTTACTCCACATATGCTTATGATTTAAGCATTGCCAACTTTCAAAAAACAAATTACAGCCTCCATGGGAGTCCATGGTAGCCACATTCTCCTTCTTTCCCACTAAACTGCCTGTATGCATCCTTTCCTCTTGTGACCTGATAGAGCCCCACCCCCAGGAAAAGAAAACTTGGTGCACTAATGAAACAGTAAGTTGTCATATGACATACTTCCTTTTACAATTTTTATCCCTTTTGAATTTTATGGAACTTTGGGAATTTTTAAACTTAGTGTCTAGCATTGAAGAGTTAGAGCTATACCAATAAATAATCTTGAGATTAAGAATATCCTTCTTAATCATGAGCTCATGATTCATTTGAATCATGAGCCCATTCCTTTTTGAGGTCTTTTTTTAACTTGCTACCTAAAAAGCAAAATTCCTTACTTGAAATTTTGTGTGAGGCCCCTTGTTAGATTATTTTTTACTTCTTAGCCACACACTTTTCTTCATTTGAAACTAACTTAGTTTTGACATTTAAATTTTTCCCTTCAAAAAATGACATCCTTATTCTATTTACTAGTATAGAACAATAATGAACTCTTACAGTTTTTGATCTTTATTATAAACTGTTTAACAACAGGACCTTTCTTTACCCCATGTTAAGGTTTTTATGTATAGAGTCTTTCGGTGTTCTTTTCAACTCTTTTTGGGCTTTGAAAAAAGTGTTTTCTAGTTAAATTACAATGATAAAGTCACATATTATGCCTTCTCTTCTGAGAGATTATCAGTTTACAATAAATAGTATGTTAGAGTTCTGAGAATTCAAATGCTAATGAAGAGGTATGTTTTATTTTGTTTTGCCTACTGGTTCTTAAAACCATTTGGGCAAGAATTGGTATATATATTTTTAAATCCTAGTTGACAAATTTCTGAAAAACCCACTTTCTTAGATATTTCTAATCACTAATAGGATATAGTGATCATTTTGGCCAGAGGGACGTGTAATAGTTAAATAGGATTTTTCCTGCATAAAGATCAAGCTTTTTCTTGGTTTGTTTTTTCCCTGAGGATGATTTTAGGAAAAAGGGGATTTTGATCATTTACCCAAAAACCTGGAACCTAATCTTTTCTGGAGTTCAGCTAAGAAGCATAAAAAAAAGAAGAGTGCTAATTTATGTTATAGTATGAAAAAGCACATATAATCTGATGAGAAATATAATTTATAGTATGTCTTAGAAAACCAAGTAAAATTTTACTACACAAATGAATTGAAGTACAGTACTTCATTTACTAACAAGATAGTACAAATCTCTTTTTGCCACTTGCTTCAACACTAATTTTTAATTAAATTTATTAGGGTGACATTGGTCAATAGGATCATATAGTTTTCAAGTGTGCATTTCTATACCTGACCTGTACATGGCATTGTATGCCCACCACCCAGGTCAAACGGTCATCTGTTGGCCTGCTTTGCTCTTTAGTACTCCCTACCCCCGTCCCTCTGGTGGCTGCCATGCCGTTTCAGTTTTATATCACACACATGAGTGAAGTCATGTGGTTCTTAGTATTTTGTGACTAATTTATTTCTTTTAGCATAATGTTCTCAAGGTTCCTCCCTGTTATCACAAATGGCAGTTTTTCACCTTTTCTTATGGCTGAGTATTATTCCATAGTATATATGTACCACATCTTCTTTATCCAGTCCTCTATTGAATCTAGTCTCAACGAATTTAAGAACATTGAAATTATATAAGCATATTCTCTGACCACAGTGCTTTGAAATTTGAAATCAACTGTAAAAAGTAAGGAAACCCACAAATATGTGAAGATTAAACAACACACTATTAAAAATGTCTGGGTCAAAGAAGAAATATAAGGTGAGATCAAAATATATATGGATATAAGAGAAAATGACAGTATGACATATCAAATCTTCTGAATTGCAGCAAAGTCAATAAGGGAAGTTTCTATCATTACATTCCTCTATTAAGAAACAAGACGAATTCCAAGTAAACAACCTAACGTTACATCTTAAAGAACTAGAAAATAAAGAACAATAGCAATCCAACATCAGCAAAAGTAAGGAAATAATAAGAATTAGAGCAGAATTGAATGAAATAGAGAACAAAAAATATATATAAAAAATTAATACAACAAAAGACTAGTTCTTTGAAAAGATTGATAAAACTGACAAGCCCCTGGCTAGACTCACAAAGGAAAGAAAAGACTTACATAAGCAAAATCAGAAATGAAACAGGAGAAGTTACCACAAACATCACAGGTGTACAAAGGAACATACTAGAATACTCTGAAACACTACATGCCACCAAATTCAATAACCTAGAAGAAATGGGTACATTCCTAGAAATATATAACCTTCCTAGACTGAATCATGATCATGAAGAATTGGAAAAATCTACATTGACCAATAAACAGTGAGGAAATTGAAACAACCATCAAAACCCTCTCCAAAAGCAAAGTCCAGAACCAGATGGCTTTACTAGTGAATTCTACCAAACATTCAAAGATTTCAAACCCATCCTTTTCAAACTCCTACAAAAAATTGAAGAAGAGGCAATACTTCATAATACTTTTTTACGAGTCCAACATAACCCTGAAACCAAAACTTGGCATAGCTAAAACAGAAAATGACCAACATCTCTGATGAATACAGCTAGAAATCCTAAATGAAATTCCAGCACTATTTTTGATGCACTTCTTGGTTTTTCTTTCCATTGGGTGGATTAAAGAATGAGATATACGATCTGTTTGCACAAATGCATTACAGAGATCCCCTGGGCTTTTCATATGGGGTTTTGGAACAATACAGAAGTTATTTTTCTTGCTATGGAGAAATATGGAATTTTGGAATGAGAAAAATATATGTCAAAAAGTTAATGGAGACTTTTATTTTTACAGGCATTCACTTATTCCAGAAGTTTATATTTGGCCAAACTCCTAGGTTTAAAACTGAAGATAGTGAGTAGTATCATATTACTATAAAAGTTTGACTGGGTCATTCTTAAACACTAAAAACACTAATTATTCTTCCAAATTCGCATTAACCTGGACCAGAATGCAAAAATGTATTGGTTACTAAGCTTTCTTGGGCTTTCTTCAATAGATTGATTCATTTCCAAATTTAATTATTCTAATTTTATAAAACTATTCATGAAAAAAGGGGGGAACTGGTGGGTATTTCTGGAAAAATAATTTCAGGGGGAAAATGTTAATTTAAAAAATATAAGCTATGTCTTGACTTCTGTAATATCTTGGGAAAATTTTATATTTTTAGACTGATTCTTAACATCTTCATAAAAGTAACCTAATAGAACAATCTCAAGATTTGTAGACTGTAAAATCCCAATATATGCTGCACTTTATGATAGAAAAGGCATTTAATTAAAGTCTCCTAACAATGTTTTTTCCAGTGTTACAGTTTATATTCCTTAGGGTTGTCTATATAGTTACCTGTATATGTAATTCACTATAAGCAAAAAAAATAAAATAAAAATAAAAACATAAAGGATAGAGGAACAAGTCTTAGAATGTAGATTAATCATTGACAAAGACAATCAGACTGGAACTATTCATGATCACTGAGTATCTTATTGAGATCACTATAATTTACCCACATGCTATAATAATACCTACTAAATATGTATATATATCTAAGGAAAGGAACAATAAATATATTCCTATGTCCTTGTTCACTCAATCATGGTTTCATATGTCCTTGAGCTTAATCACAACTCTTGTGATAAATAAGGAAATAAGACTAGTATTTGGCCCTGGCTGGTAGCACAGTGGTTAAGGCGCCGGCCCAAAGGTCGCAGGTTCGATTCCCCAGCCAGGGCACATAACCAGGTTGCAAACCAGGTCTCCAGTCAGGTCTGTGGCTGGAGGCAGGTGAAACGCAACCATACATTGATGTCTCTCTCCCTCTCTGCCTTTCTCCCTTCCCCTCTTTCTAAAAATAATGAAATAAAATCTTTAAAAAAAAAAGACTAGTATTTATTGAGTGCTTATGTCCAAAGGTTTTTCCAAAAGTTTATATATTTTTAATTCCTCACATCTGTGAGATAAGTACTATTATTCCCATTTTAGAGATGCAGAAACTGAGGATTAGGGGAATTAAATCACCTGCCCAACATCCAGAAATATTATGTAAAGCTAGGATCCAAATACAGGCGATTGGATTCAGCAGAGGCTTGAGCTGTAACCTACTCAATCATATCAGTTTGAAATGGAGTTCAAGGGTGAAAAGTATATCAGAATAGTGCCTGTGAAACATAAACAGGGAGGGGAAAGGATTGGGCAGGGAATGCCTTCAGATCATAATGCACATCTGGGAAGCAGAATTAGGCAGAGGGCCTCAGGCTATAATGCATATCTGACAGAGTCTCAGCCACCCCAACGGGGAGCTCTGGAGCAAAGATGGCTTGTTAGATGAATTCCACACTGAATATAAATGACCAGACCCCAGTACTACTGCTATGCTGAGAAATGACCGGGGACTCCCTGGGAAAACCATGGCTTTGGATGGAATGCTGGAGCAGATCTTAAGACACTGAGGCTGGAGGTAGTTACCCAACAGCACTGGTAGGCAGGTTCTTTTTTCTTGAAAAAGAACAATTCCAGCAGATCATTTTCATGGCTGACCAGCATCATACTGCCATTTTCCAGATATCAGATACTATTTCATACACATCAGATTGCTTGACTCCATTTTGCTTAGTTCTTTTTCTGGAGTTTTGTTCTGTTCTTTCGTTTGAGACATGTTTCTTTTTTCATCATTTTGGCGGCCTCCATGTGCTTGCTTCTGTGTACCAGGTAGAGCTGCTACATCCCCTGGGCTTGATAGAGTGGCCTAATGTGGTAGATGTCCTGTAGAGTTCAATGACACGCCCCCTCATTCACTTGAGCTGGGAGCTTCATTTGGGCTGTGTACATCCTCTTGCTGTAGTTGAGCCTGGATGGCTGTTGGCACTTCAATGGGAGGGATTTACCCTCAGACTGATTGACTGCAAGGACTGGCTGTGACCATCATGGAGGGTCAGCTGTGCAGGGACCCACCCCACTAAGCAGAACTTACTTCAGTGGAGCTCCAGTGCCAGTTGAGTCTATCCTTGAGTGTATCACTGGTGGAGGTGGTTAGGATACTTTGTCTGAAGCTGTTCACTGGGGGTGTTGGTACTGGGACCTGCCAGGAGGTGCCAGCCAAGGTCAGCTACCACCTGTATTCTGCCTGGGGCCATAAAGCCTGAGCTACAAAGTAACCTGCAGATGGTTGCTGCTCTTCTTGGCTTCAAGGTGTCCAGGGGAGTCTGAGCTGCGAACTAAGGTTGGCTGCTGCTAGGACCTGTCTTGCGGCCATTTAGCAAGAGGTGTGGTGCATGTCAAGGCCAAGTGCTGCTTGTTTGAGAGATATTAAGACAGTCTGACCATGAGGCAAGACAGGTCGTTTATATTGGAAAGCCACTGGAAACAGCTTGGGGGGTCCCGCAAGTTGATGGTGCAGGGTATCAGGGAAGTACTTTTGCATCTTTGCCAAAAATCAGTTCGCCATATTTGTGTACACCTAATAGTCACATTTCTAAAAGTTACAAGAGTGAGACATATAAAATTCATTTTAATAATCTTGTATAATGAAAATATTACCATTTCACCATGCGGCCGATATAAAAGATGTTGACAAGGACAGTGTCAACTGTCCTAGATTGATGGAAACAAAGATATGGTGCCTGCCTGCCAGCTCTGTGGGGAAGGGCTCAGAGAAGGAACTATGGCCTTTGCTAGTATTTCTGC
This sequence comes from Noctilio leporinus, assembly GCA_004026585.1. NCBI lineage: Eukaryota > Metazoa > Chordata > Mammalia > Chiroptera > Noctilionidae > Noctilio > Noctilio leporinus. Next base: position 126,013 of record PVIW01002349.1, on the reverse strand, counting down.
TTGGAAGAGAGCTCCCCTCTTGCTCTTGATCTGATGCCAACACTCCACTGCCTCCCTGTATATCTCTAGTGTCCTTTGATCTGCTGCCCCGGTGCCAAAGCTCAGATGGAATGAATCTGAGTAAGTTCTTGGGGCTCCAGGAGCCCTCTGCCTCACTGAGCCATAATCCTCACTAGTTTTAATAGCCAGAAGCTACGGGGACTTCTCTTCCCAGCACTAGAACCCTGGCTGGGGCGTTTGGTGTGGGCCTAGGTCTCCTAACTCCTCAGGAACACCTCTGTAGCTGAGATAACCTTCTTGATTTTTATCAGCCATGTAGGAACAGCCTGTTCCTTGTCTCCATTCCTCCTACCAATTTCAATGTGGCTTCTTCCTTATATCCTTAGCTGTAGGACTTCGATTCAGCAGGATTTTAGGCAATTGTTCTTAGTTTAATTATGCTTTTGATGGGGTCAAGAAGGATATGCGCATTGCATTTACCTATGCCACAATCTTGACCGGAAACCAAGAAAGGCAAACTTAAAAATATTCGTAACAACTTTATTTGTAATATCTTCAAACTGAAATCAACCAAAATGTCCATCAACTCAAATGTTCACTTGTCATAATCTACCCAAATTGTGTTATAGCCATATAAAGGGCTACTATTTAGCAATAAAAAGGAACTAATAATTTACGCAACATGAATGAATCTCAATGTATGCCAGGCAATAGAAGCCCAATACAAAAGATTTAATTTATATTATTCAATTTATGTGAAAATCTAGAAAAGATGAATGTAACCTGTAGTGATAGAAAGTACGTTAGTGGTTGTTGATGAGCTGGTGTTGGGCTGGGAATTGGGCTCTAAAAGAGTTTTTTGGGATGTTGACAATATTCTGTGTCTTGCTTATAGAGGTAGTTACCCAATTTACTGAAACTAAGTGGTACTCCTAAAATGGATGCTTTTTGTTGTATGTAAATCAGGTGTCATTAAAGTTGATTTTAAAGAAAGCAAGGCACAGAAAAAGCCTTAGCCTGACATGGAACTGTTATAGTAACATTGTTTTTAAAGGTAACTTTATAACTTCCGTCATTTATTATTCAGTATTTAGATTTTCCAGTCACTTTCTTTATTTTCTCCTTTTTAAAGAATACCCACCTTTGGCATTTTCATTACTTAGTATAAAACCTAATGGAGTGTGAAAGGCAAAATAAGAAGGCACCATTTGTATTGGTTAGCTTGGCTGTTTGAGTGAGAATGTTGATAACTATTCACTTATAAAAGGTTGTTAAGTGTCATGAATATGCTCCTGTTCCCCAAATATTTTCCAATTGATTATCAACATTAAGTGTATTGTGTATATCCAATATTTATGTGTACATATAAAAAGAAAATATGAGAAATTGATTCAGTATATCTCTTGACCTTTCTTTTAAAAATCAATCTCTTATTATTCAGACGCAAGCATGGAATTCTAATACCCTTGGAAACATGAACTGTAATTACCTATTTTTAGAGGTCATTTATGTTCTAGCACATCTCTAAAAAACAGGTGAACCAAAATGTTCCTATCAGGACAATACAGCATTTATATATCTTGCCATGTATTCTTTTCTCAGTGCTAGTCATAGTTTTATTCAGAGATCTTTTATTCGAGAGGCTACAACCGTTCTCCATATGGATTTCACTGAGAACATATTTATCAAATTTTTATTTTCTCATTTTCATTCATTGAATTTGTATAGAATCACTTTTTCAACTCCTAAATATTTTACACAGTAGATGGCCAGTGTTGCCCATCTGCCCTCTGCTTAGTAAATTTTTGTGATTCTTGTTAATTGGCTTAGAATTGCAAAAGGAGTTGTCAGAAGGATAGTGGGAAGACTAATCATTTGACCCTAAAGGCTCAATTTGTAACTAAAGAGGCAGAACTCAAACCCAGGTGCTTCCAGCTTAAGGGAATTGGAATACTCATTTGAAGTATTTTTTTCAGTAACTGTTGTTTTAGGCACAGAAAGTACTTGTCTTGGTTTATATTTCTCATTGGTACAAGAATAAAATTATATTTTACAAATAATAAGTTATCATACTTCCATATATCTCTACAGTAGTAAACTCAGTAAACCACTGAAAATCATCCTTTCACCACAAACATTGCTTCGTTAATCAGATTTTGAAATTGTCAGTTTGGCAGAGACAGAGTTGCATTCTTGAAAATTTATACTGAAATTTGAGTGCACTTGTTAATTCAGAAAAAAATGTCAGAGTCATTTAAAAATGGTTTATTGAAAAAGGAAGTTAAAACAATTCTTAGAACTACGTCCTAAGAATTGTTCAGAATTTAGTAGGAACTCTGCAATAGAAATTTAATTTTAGTATTTTGGATTAAATCACTTCAACTAATTTTTGAGCCAATTTAAGGAGGAGGAGAGACATTGACATGCAAGTTAATGTCTGTACAGGTACCAATAGAAACAGTGTGGGTTTAAAACACCTTTCATACCACTGGAACATGTGATGGCCTTAGTTCATGAGGTCCCCAGTATGTGGGAAGAAAAAGCTTATTAATAAAACAGGGAAAATTATACATTGTATTAGTATTAGGCAAAAGTACTCCCTTAAGAAATACTACTACTATGGAATTATAAATAGATAAAACTTCAAGACACATTATTAGTAGATGAGTTCTAGTTTTAGAAGATATTTGGTGTTCAAATTTTGACATTGGCCCAGGTGACTGGGATAGAGAGACCAGGTTTGTAATGTATAATGGATTGGTGCCGTAAGCTATTTCTAAATGTTTAGTGCTCAGGCTTTTCTCCAATATTATGCATAGATTCGTGTTACTGAGTAGCATAAAAATGTATATTATCTTTCAAAGTTTTTAAATAGTTATACATTCAAAGTCCTTTTTAACTTTTACTCTGATTTTGAGGTTTAAACAAATAATGAGACTTTTTTTTTTTTTTAAACAAAGTTGGAGTCCAAATGAGTGTTACTGTTTCCAAGTAATACCCTGGAACTCTACAATGGTCATGTGCCAATGTTCACAGTACTTCTGGAATTCCTCTGTGAATACTATGTTTACACCTTTAACAGTTGGTTAATGAGATTATATCGCTTTCATGTGTACATTTCTGTGACACATGCTCTGTATATTGCACTGTGCGCCCACCACCCAAAATCAAATCATCATCCATCATCGCATACTTTACCATTTACTATCTCCTTCCCCCTCCCTCTGATAACCACTATACTGCCATCTGTGTCCATGGGTTTTGGTTTTATATCCCACATATAAGTGAAGTCATAGGTTCTTAGCTTTTTGTGACTGGCTTATTTTGCTCAGAATAACTAATTTAAACTCACTTTGAAAGTAGTGGAGCAGTATAGCTTCATTGAATAAATTCATAGTCTGAAAGTAGACACTTTGAAGAACAACATTCATATTCAATTGAATATATAAATTCTAGCAGATTTCTCTGAAAATATTTGTATTTTTATAGTCTGAAATAAGATAGAAGTTATTTTCCTACATAAAAATAAATAAGTCTGAGGGCACAAGTGGCCTTTGTACCAGGCCTTTCTGGTTTTTCTCTTAGGGGACAATACTCACTAATGTATCTATCTGTTCCTACAATTACATCTGTCATTTAACCTTTCCGGGCATTATTTGTTGCTAAGTGGTCTCCAAGGAACTTTCAAGCTTTATGGCTCTGATAATATATAGCAAAATAACATACAATTCTCTTTGCTACTCGAAACTTGATCCTTTGTGTTTTGTGGAAATGGTTGGCTTTTAGAAATAAACAGTTTGACATAGACTAAACTGTGAAGGAGACATAGACTGATTCAGTGATTCAATTTGCTTAAGTAAATGACATGATTGGGGTTGGGGATAGGGTATTTACTGGAACATGCATTTGAGACTTTTCATTTTCTATGGTAAGTTTGCAGATGAGGTTTATAAAAGCATTGCCTAAATTTCCGCATCCTTAATATGAAGGCATTCTGGGCATGAGAAGTGGCACAGATCAAAATACAGGGGTATGCTGAAGCACATAGCACTCCTTGGAGCCAAAGCTGCTCCGGGGATTTTAGCCTATACTGTGATGTTCTCACCTACAGGCACCAGGATGGATGCAACCTCCCCTCCCTTATGCCCATGTCCTCACTCCACCTTTGTGTCATTCTTTGAAATCTTGCTTCATTAGTATTGTCATTCTTAGTCTCCATTGTTACATTGTTATTCAAATGTGAGAATAACATGTCATTTCCATGTACTCTTTCTCATACTTCATGCTTTTCGTGCGTCATATTTTATGTTTCATCTCCCTTACAGCAAACTCCCAACACTCCCCTTTCTCTCAAACCTATGCCTTTGGAAACCTATTTCTTTTCTTTTCTCTTTCTTTCTGTTTTGTTTAGATTCTATTTATTTACTTATTTAAAGAGAGAAGGGAAGAGAGGGAAAAACAGATAGAGAAACATCAATGGGTAGTTGCCTCCTGTGCGCCTCCAACTGGGGACCTGGCCCACAACCCAACATGTGCCCTGACTGGGGATTGAACCACCCTTTGGTTTGTAGGCTGGGACTTAATCCCATGAGCACAGCAGGCAGGGCAGAAACCAGTTTCTTAATAAAAAAATTATGTCCTCACTTTCTCACCAGATATTTGCTTTACCTCCTTGCTTTACTGAAACATGACTCATTTAAGACCTTCATTTTTGCTGCATTGCTTTTAAATAGTAATTCTCATTGGCCCACATGATGTATTTGGGTTGGAAGATGAGATCGGGGCTTTCTTTTCTCCCTTTGTTCCTTTACACTATTCATAGTCCCTCCTTATGTAAGTCTCCCCACCCCACATACACTTCTTTGATGTGTATATTGTTGGGTTTATCATATGTTTATCTTCTCCCAGTTTCTTAACTACTCTCCCCTGTTTTAACCATTCTTGCCCATTTTTGAAGGCTTGCTCTTTAACCCACTTTAATTTTCATGTCGATGGCCTTTTCTATACATTGACCTTTCTTGTTCTTAAGATCTTCATTTTCGATGGCCTTCATTACGCAACCTATTTGGACACCCACCCATGGCTATACCATGGGCCATGTCTTCACCTGCAGTTGCTCAAACTCTGAAATATTAAAGCCATGTATCTTAATATCTCACAACTTCCTTTGTTTACAGATATCTAAGGTTGCTAAAAAGCAGTGTATATAAAGCTGAACTTGTAATCTTTCTTAATAAGCCTGAATCTTCTGAGGTTTTTAATATACTCCACCCTCTACCAGGTGGCCAGGCTAGAAACTTGGAATACATCCTCAATTTCTTCTTCCTCATCATCTACTTCTCTTCACCTAATATTGTCAATTCCATCTCCCCAAATACCTCTTGAATCCATCTACTACTTCCATGATCATTCTCTTACTAGATGAAGACCTGGAACTCTGCAGCAGCCTCCTAAGGAAACTTCCTGCATCTAGTCCTGCCCCTTTCTTTTCCACTCTTCACCCTGCGAACACAGTTATTCTAAAATTCAAATTGATCACAACGCACTGCTGTCTAATGTTCTACTCTTTATATCAACTACAAATCAATCCCTAAACACAGGTCGAAGGCTCTGTATACCTCTCCAACCTAGTTGTTGTCTGTTTCCCTTCCAGCCCCATGATTTAGTCATGTTAACTTATTTCAGTTCCTGGAATATGCCATCACGTTATTTAACTCTGGGCTTTTGAGGATGTGCCCTCTGCCCCACAATTCTTCCCCTTCCTCTTAGCTTGGCAAACTTCAGCTCATTCTTCAGGCTTTAGCTTCCTTTAGAAAGCTCACCCTAACCCCCTTATTCTGGATAGCTGTATTTCAGCATCCTGAATTTTCTCTATTACAGTGGTTATCTCAAACTGTGTTATAATTCCTATTTACTGTATTCCCCATAAGACTAGATGCTTTTTGAGGGCAGAAATGTATCAACAGCATTTAGAATAGTTCCTGACCCCTAGTAGGTGCTCATTGTATCATTTGATAAATGAATAAATAAGGGAAGAAAGAAAAGATACAGTTTATTTTGGGGATTAGCAGGAGATAAGGTTAGATGGAATCTCATTACATAATGCCTGCTTTAAAATAGTGTGACAATATATTTTTAGTGTGAAAACTGATTTCAGTGGGGAAGAAAAAAAACATCGAAACTAGTAAGGAGATTGTACTACTTTTGCAATTATGTGGTCCAAAGATCCTGAACTTTAATTGAGCACTTATACTATAAATCATAATTATTAATATAAAAGGTGTATTAGAAGGCATAACAGAAATTTGACCACTAGAATGTACAGTGGGAGGCTAAATAGAAAGTGATTAGTGTTTTGACATTTTTTTTTTTTTTTTTTTGCCAAGAATGGAAATAGGAAAATTTGGATAATAAATTTTATAAGGAAGAAATTTTAGAATGTCTAGTAGTTTTACACTTACATATTAAAATCATAAGGGAAAAGATTTCACTGATTATGGAGATAAATAATTTTTAAATGATTTTTTTTTCTAAAGATTTTATTTCATTATTTTTAGAAAGAGGGGAAGGGAGAGAGGCAGAGAGGGAGAGAGACATCAATGTATGGTTGTATTTCACCTGCCTCCAGCCACAGACCTGACTGGAGACCTGGCTTGCAACCTGGTTATGTGCCCTGGCTGGGAATCGAACCTGCAACCTTTGGGTTCGCAGGCTGGCATCTTATTCACTGTGCTACCAGCCAGGGCTTTAAATGATTTTTAGTAAAAGATACTAAATAGTAATTTTATTTATAAATGCAGTTTCAAAATTTCTTGAATTTTAACTTATAATATCACAAACTCTATTTTTTTTTTTTTGAGGAGATAAGGCTCCAACAAAATGATTCTATTTTTTCCTGATCTATTGTTTATAATATAGATACTTTTACAGAAATTTATTACTGAGAAAGCATGGCTGACTAAAATATGATCTTAAATACTTACTCATTAAAAAAAGATTTATAATATATTTCCAAATCTTTCCTATTATCATTTTGACAATATAGAGTAGGAGTTTCTTTGAAAGATCAGCAACAGAGATACAGACTTAGTAGTTTGTCTAAAGATGATTGCTTGATCCCTAAGAATGGGTGAACTTATTCAGGGAAAGATTGTAGGGGAAAAAAATGAATGATTACTGCTAAATCTTTGTAAACTCCACTGTCACAGAAATATTTAAGAAGTGCCATCAAAATATAATAGAAGAAATATTAAGAGAAATGAAAAGACTATCTAAATGTAACAGAATAATACAGAAGTTAAGTAGTAGGAATTGGAGTCATATTACAGGGAATTAACAGAGTGAGCTACAAAAATAATTAAATTTGAATTGTTAAAGAGAACAGTAGTTAACTTTAAATTACCTGTCCTAGCATTGAAGATTATTCATAATCTGAAACTCAGTGACCATACTGACCTTCTGAAGGTCCTCAAACTAATGTCCTCAGTGTCCTCTAGCACAGACTGGGAGACCCCTCTGATTTTAGTGCCTACCTCATTCTTTTTCTCATTTGAATCCTATGCAAAGGCTCAGCTTATCCTAAAACTCTATAGCTATCTCTGTGTGTCCCACTGATTTTGCCTTTATTTATTTTTTATTTTTTATTTTTTTATTATTATTTTTTTAAATTTTATTGTTGTTGTATTACATCCATCCCTTTTTTGCTCCCCTCTGTCCCCCTCCCCACCCACTCTTTCCCCTCAAAGTCAATCCCACCTGTTGTCCATGTCCATGGTTCCTTTATACTAGGTTCTTGTCTAAGCTGCTCCCCTTCTTTGCCTCTGCCTCCCCCCTCCCCCCAACCCCTTTCCCCCTGACCACTGCAGTCCTTGTATTCATACACTTGGTTCTGTTTTGCTTGTTGATTTTGCTTTTAATTTGGACCGTTGACCTTATTTTAAAAAATATCTTTTTGCCTTTCCAATGAGACTATAAACATTTTAAGGGCAAGATCCATGTTTTCTATTTACTGCTCAATTCTTTGCTCTCCTTTGGACCTTAGTTACATTATTAAAAATGAATGATTTGGAATCAATTGTCTTACTCATGAGTACTCATAAAGTACTCTGTATGTTGAATGCTACATAGTGCCAGTAATCCTAAAGCAAGCACACAAACAAAATTTCATTATATCTCTTGGGGGAAAATCAGAATGTTCTTGGTTGACCTGGTTAGAGTGAATTCTTTATAGTTTATAACCAAGAAAGACTAGTGTTTTCACCAAACACTATATATTTTCTATAATAAAAATATCTAGTACATTGAATGCACGCAAATGCTAGTTTTATGACAAAGTTATAACTCCATTATTTTATCAGTGCACTCCTTTTATTTTTAAATATACTGCTCACTTTATTAACTTGACCATGATGTTGGTGTCCTGTGGGAGCCACAAATATAGTAGCTTAAACACATGGGCCCTACAGGTAACTTTAGGCTGTACCACCTATGAGCAGCATGTGAACTCAACCATGGTGCTTAATCTCTTTGAGATTTTATTTGTAAAATTGATAACAACAATACATGTCTAATTGGCTTACTGAGAGACTTAAAAGAAATAATTTCTATGAAGTGTGGAGCACTGTGTCCAGCACTTAGTAAATTAGATGTAGTCATTAGTTGTTATAATAAGCTTTTTGTCTGATTTAACACTGCCATGAGAGAAAATTCTCTACAATTCTTACATGTTTATTTTATGGGTGGTGTTTCTGTTAACTTTAAAACCATTTACACCCACCATTTTATGTGATATTTTGATCATAAAATAGTAGGTTCTTTTCATAGTTATGCAGAATTGAATTGGCTAACTTCCTTCTGTTCCACTGTTTATAATTTCATAGTCACCAGGCTGCTTCTGTCTGGAACAAAATATCCCTTTCATGGCTTTTATTATATGATGCAAGATGCTTGTATCACAAAATCAATTCAGAATGCCTCTCTAAATCTTTAGGAGTCAAATCAGAGTTAATTACCAGGTAAGAGGAAAATCATGAATTTAAAAGTGATAGGCGGTATTCTTTAATGAATAATTTAAAAATAAACTTTTGTAAATAATAAGGTATCTTGTGCAACATTTTACTACCTATTCCTACACTCTGATTTCACTTAGAAAACAGAATAAATTTATAGCCTGACCACATTGTGTCCTAAACACCAAAGGCAAACCATATTGAGGGGATTTTGTCTTAACTACAGAGAAACTGTAACAAACCCCAAACCACAAGATCCAGTAAGTGGTAGATCCAGGAATAGAACTGAGAAGGCCCTGATTCCTCCTCACATGCTGAAACCACGAGGTCCTGCTGCTTTGGGACGTAATGACAGACCATCTAATGTTGCTAGCCCCACTAGTACATGACACGTTGGGAGCAAACCATGTGAGGGCACTGTCTAACAGCATGCACTCTTTACTTTCTAAAGGCCTGGGTGGAAACCCGGGATGTTGGTCAGGAGCCTTTATAAGCACCACATAATTATTGACTGATATTTGTGTTTGGGTTAATCAGTTGCTACCACAAAGTTTGTTTCTCTCCTTAGATTGTTTTTTTTTTTTTTTTTTTTTTAAGTAATACTTTATAACCATAGAAATGCAATTACACATGCATAATAACATTTTAGTAATTTTTAATAAAAATAGCTAAGGATTCACCTAGAATGACATCACATGTATAAGGAGCATAAAGCCTGTCCATTCCTTTCAAAAATTGACCTCACTTTCTCATTGTACTTTAATATTTTTGTTTCTTTGCATGTAGGTGATTTCCAGATTACCAAAATGATTGGTTTAAAGGATTTATTCTGCTGTTTTTTTTTTGTTCTTAAGGGAACAAATTTGCCAATCTCCTCACTCAGTTATCCTGTTTGCTATTTTATATAGATAAAAATTCTGTTTTTACTTACATTTTTTTATTATATCACAGACCTTTCTAAGTTTTTTTTTTTTTTTTTTTTTTTTTTTGTGCACCATACCCTTTAGAAGTTCCTTTAGTAAAAGTCCTTTGATATCTCTCTATCTACAGATGTCATTTCAGCCCTGGCTGATGTGGCTCAGTGGGTCGGGCATTGTCCTGCAGACTGAAAGGTCACAGGTTCAAGTCTCAGTCAGGGCGCTTCCCTGGGTTGCAGTCCGGGTCCCTGGTTGGAAATGTGTAAGAAGCAGCCGATCGATGTTTGTCTTGATCAATATTTGTCTTGATCAATATTTGTCTTGCACATCAGTGTTTCTCTCCCTCTGTCTCTCTCCCTTCCCCTTTTTCTAATAAATAAATAAGTAAAATAAAATCAATCTTAAAAATGTCATCCTTATTTTTGAAAACTAGCTGTGCTACGTGTACTATTCTAGAATGTCAGTTATTTTCTCTTAGGCCTTTCAAAGTATTTTACTCTGTAGCTTTTATTGTTGTTATTAAATAATTTTTTAAAAACACCTCAAAAAAAAACACACCTCAAGATGCTAGAGTACTCATGTGCCAGTCTTTGTACACTGAGCACTTACATGTAGCACTTCCTTTAACCCTGATAACAAATTTATTGTAATATGCCATTATTTTTATACCTCCTAATGGAAAAACAGAACACAGAACAGTTAAAGATGCAGAATAAGTGAGGAGGACAGGATTTCACCCCAGGAGCTCTGACTCTAGAACCTGTGTTTCTAAACAACTGCCATAGCAAAGAAAATACTTAAAGAGAATGAGAAATAATAATATTGTAATAATAATGTATGGTACCAGGTAGGTAGTTGAAATATTGGGGGACCACTTTTTAAAGTATATAATTATCTAACCACTATGCTGTACACTTCAAACTAATGCAAGATAATATTAAAAAATAGAATGAGAGATAAATAACATTACTAAATTTTAAAGTTATTTCAAAACTATAGTAATTCTAAAAGGGAGGCATCTTTTTCTAGACAGAGAAATTAGTAGACTAATCATCACTAATAGACTATCATTACATAGTAGTATCAACATGCTGTGACTGTTTTCTCATCTATAAGTTTGAGAATTAATAGTACTTCCTGCCTCATAGTGTGGTTGTGAAGAATAACTGACTGTACATACACACACAAAGTGAAAAAATACTTATTAGCAGTAGTAAAATAAAAGAGACAAGCACAGAAGCTAATCTGACCATACATCGGAATATTGTAGCTGACTGTAGATGATGAGGGAAAGGGTGGACTATGAAATAAATGGTGCTGGCACAGTTGGATGAATTATATCAAAATTTTGATCTTCCTTTTTGAAAAAATGTCTACATCTAATTAGTAAAAAAAAATACTATAGAGCATAATTATTGTCTAAATCCATGATATCATTAGAATAAAAATATGATTAATAGTTCAAATGTATGTGGAGAAGACTAATAAGCATATCATCAAGGGTAGAAATTTTAGTTTAAAAAGATAGAAATATTCAGCTACCTAAAAAATTTTAAATTTCTTTCATTTTTAAAAAGATTTTATTTATTATTTTTCAGAGAAAGAGGAAGGGAGAGGCAGAGAGGGAGAGAAATGTCAATGTATGGTTGCCTTTCACCTGCCTCCAGCTACCTGGCTTGCAACCTGGTTACGTTACCCTGGCTGGGAATCGAACCAGTGACCTTTGGGTTTGCAGGCCAGCGCCTTATCTACTGTGCCACCAGTCAGGACTGGTAAATTTCTTTTATAAAAATGAATACGAACACTGTAAATGATTAATGAACAATATACTAGAGTAAGGAAAACTTCTGTAACATATATAAAAGAAATCAATACATATACAAAATATTCTTAATTTGTAAAGAGCTCTTATGAAATAATAAAGGACGATACGAATAGAAAAATGAACCAAATAACATAATCTTCTGAAAAAATAGCAGATGACTAATAGACATGGAATAATATGCCAAGTTTCACTAATAATAAAATACAAATAAAATTTCAGGTACCAGTTTTCACTATGAAGTTTATGTTATTAAAAAAGATAGTTCAGGGCCCTGGCTGGTGTGACTCAGTGGATTGGCACTGGCCTGTGAACCCCAGTGTCACTGGTTCGATTCCCCAGTCAGGGCACATACCCAGGTTGCAAGCCGGGTCTCCAGCTGGAGGCAAGTGAAAGGCAACCATACATTGATGTTTCTCTCCCTTTCTCCCTCCCTCCCTGCCCTTCTCTCTAAAAATAATAAATAAAATCTTTTTTTAAAAGTTCATCATGGACAAATATAATATACAATAATAACCACAATGAAAAAATAACTGAATTCCAATGTGTTTTGTTGGATCAGAAGAAAGAAACCTCATTTTCATCATGATAACAAGATGTGATGTTTTTTTTTCTTTTTTTTTTTAATATTTTATTTATCATTTTTAGAAAGAGGGGAAAGGAGAGAGGCAGAAAGGGAGAGAGACATCAATGTATGGTTGCCTTTCACCTGCCTCCAGCCACAGACCTGGCTGGAGACCTGGCTTGCAACCTGGTTATATGCCCTGGCTGGGAATCGAACCAGCAACCTTTGGGTTCGCAGGCCAGTGTCTTATCCACTGTGCCACCAGCCAGGGCAGATGTGATGTTTTGAGATGATCTTTGAATTATAGGCATATTGATGAGAGGTGAGAAATTAAGGAAGGTTTATTACTCTCTCAGAATTTTGACAATGGGATGGTGAGAGAAACATGAATAACCACAGTTTTGGTTTTATCATGATTAAGGAATGTGGTTTGAAAAGCAGGGAGTCCTGAGAATCCTTGGAGACAGGAAGGGACCAGTGGAGAAAGAGAAATTGAAGCTGTTAATACGGAGAAGTCAAGTTGAAGCAGTAAGGTCCTTAGATTAGAAGTGAGGAAGTAACAATACTTTTCAGAAGTAGAGGGGGGAAAATAGAAGTAAAAGTACAAAGATTTTTAAATGTGGAGGAGGGACAGGAAAGCTGATGTTGTTCTCTGTGGATGGCATTAAACTCAGTGAGGTAGTAACTAGTAAGAGATTGAGCACTAATGGGACAAGGAGAATAAAAAGAAAAAGGTTTGTATTATGTTTGGGACCAGTAAGCAATGAAAACAAATATTGTAGGACTTGATTAAGGTCCTGGCTGGGACTCAAGAGCATGGACTTATGTGTCATTTAAGTGGAGTGAAGGAAATAGGAGAGAAGGGAGCCTAGGGAGATGGCCAGCGTGATGCTGGAATGACTGTCTTTGGCAGACAGAGGGGAAGCCAGACAGGATGAATTAGGAGGAAAGGAAGGACCAGAATGAAGATACTATGTGCTAGAGAAAGAGTCAGTGGAACAGATGGAAGACAGGGATGGGGACAGCGAAAGGAGTATTTTAAAATTTAAAATCTTGGCAATAGAACTTTTAGGCCATTAACTTCTTCCTCTTAATTCATATTTTATTAGCTATTCTTTGCTCATATAGGAATATTCTTAGTATTTTTATTTAGGCCAAATTATATTTTTACCATGAGAGTAATATTTTAAAAAATCATGTAAGTTCCAGATACACTTTATAATTTAACATCTGTATATAGTGCAACATGATCACCTCCAAAAGTCTAGGGATCATCCATTATTATGCGCCTGACACCCTTTCCCTCTTTTACCTACATTGCAACCCTCTTTCCCTCTGGAAACCACCTGTCTGTTCTGTCTCTGAGTTTGGTTTTGCTTTATGATTACACATATGAGTTAAATCATATGGTATTTGTCTTTCTCCTTTTGACCGATTTCACTTAGCATTAGATCCTCGCTGTTGCAAATAGCAAGATTTTATTTATTTATTTATTTTATGGCTGAGTACTATCGCACTGTGTACATATGCACAAAGAATAATGAAATATGAATTAAGAGGAAGAAGTTAATGGTCTAAAAGTTCTATTGCCAGGCTCTTAAATTCTGAAATAGTCCTCTCTGTCCCTAGCCCTGTCTTCCACAGGGCTGACACTCTCCAGCACACAGTATCATATATGTATACCTCACATCCTCTTTTTCCATTCATCCATTCATGAACAGTTACTTTTTTTATTTTCATATCTTGGCTATTTATTGTAAATGCTGCAATGAAAATGGGAGTGTGTATATTTTTTCAAGTTAGTGCTTTTATTTTCTTCAGATATATACCCAGAAGTGGAATAACTAAATATGGTTGTTCTCTTAATTTTTTGATGAATCATCAGACTATTTTGCTTAGTGGCTACATCAGTTTACAATTCCAACAATAGTATTCAATTCTTCCATTTTCTTCACAGCTTATTATGTATTGTCTTTTTTGATAATAACATTCTAGCAGGGGTAAGGGGATATCTCATTGTAGTTTTGATGATGAAAATCTTTCCATGTGCCTATTGGCCATCTGTAAAATATTATTTCTTTTGAAGACCTAATGGGCTATTGTAGAAAATCTGAGCAAATAACATTACCAAAAAGAATTTGATGGAAAGAAAAGGAACTAAAAGTAATGTATAAGGAAAAAATATTAATGCTGATGGAAAAAAATGGCAGTTTCATAGGATTTTTTTTTTCCTTTGGTAACTGTAAAAAAATAAGTATTTTTAAAGAAGGGGAAGTTAAATAAGAAAAATTACAAGAATAATTATGATTTACATTTGGAAATTTCTGTTTGTATTTGAGAACTTGAGCAGAAGAGAAAAATGTGTTAGTATTAAAATACTAATTTTTTAAATCTAGTTTTAACTAGGCTAACATTTTTACTTTCATTAGTAAAAACAATTGATATAGAAAACTTCTGTAACCTGCTTAGTACCTATGCTTTAAAAACTAGTATGAAAGGATCTTATTCTATTTTTTCTTGCTTAATAGTAGGAATGTTATGCATATCTCCCCTCCCCAGTTTACCGATTGCTGAAGGCTCTGTTTGTATGTTAAACTGTACCTTGGGCTTAAATGAGAAAATATTTACAAGTTATATTAATTCAAAAGTATTTGTTGAGTACTTACAGGCATTGTGGGAATATAGTGAGTTCAATTTTGGACTTTTTAGTTTGATGTACATTTAAATAATATAATTCAGCTGGTCATGGGACAGACAAGTCTGGAGTTCACAGGATAGACTATAAGTGCATATTTGGAAGTCAGTGTTTATAGTTAATTAAAACCATGAGCATGATTGAGAGTATCAGAATGCATGCACATACACACGTGTGTGCACACATGTGCACGTACACACACATACACACTGGAACAAGGATAGAGTCCTGGGAAACACCGCTGTTTTAAGTGCTAAGGACTCCACAAGGGAAAAAGAAATGATCAGAGTTCCGAGGTTAGGAACAGGCACAAAAATTATGCTATCATAGAAATATAGGGAATAGAGTTTCAAGAAAAAAGACAGGCACCATGTAGCATAGAGCACTGATAAATTAAGGACAGAAACAGTGTTCATTGGATTTTTGGTAAAAAAATATTTCAGTTTGCTCTGGCTGGTGGCACAGTGGATAAGGTGCCGGGCTGCAAACCCAAAGGTCACTGGTTCGATTCCCGGCCAGGGCACATCACCAGGTTGCAAGCCAGGTCTCCAGCTAGCCAAGTCTGTAGCTGGAGGCAGGTGTAAGGCAAACATACATTGATATTTCTCTCCCTCTCTGCTTCTCTCCCTCCCCTTTCTCTAAAAAATAATAAATAAACCTTTAAAAATGTATTTTAATTTAGGACAAATTCTAGTAGAGTTGTGAGTGCAAGGGTAAGCTCTAGGGGATTGAGAAATAAGAGAAAAACTATAAACTACTTCAAGTGCTTTATATGAAAAAATAGGATCAAGAGAACTTTTTAATGAGAGATTCAAATTCAATGATTGACTAAGAAGAAGAAACTTGTCCAGAGGAAGGAGTTGTAAAATGATAAAGCTAATTGAGAAGGAAGGGGTGAGAATATGGGCATGAGCGGGAGGTTACCTTGATCCAGGAAGAGGACACCTTGTCCACTGATACCTGAAGAATAGAGCCAATGATATAGATGAGGAGACTAGTTGAGGGAAATCATGCATTATGCCCTTACTATTCCAGGAAGTAGGAGACAAGTTAAGAGGCCCGAATTTGAAATTACTGGGGAAGGTTAGGAATAGACACTAGATGTGGCAGCTGACCAAAGACAAATAAAAGGAATCACAAATAGGGTGGCAATGGGAGCCCTGTATTAGCAAGGATGTTCATGGCTATGTGGCTTTCCCTGGCAACTCTCAGATTCTTAGCTTATCAATAACATTCATTTCTCCTGCCTTGGATGGAGAGTGGGGTGGATGATCATACAAATAAAGGGTCAGACACAGTAAGTTAATATCAGAAATAAAAATCCATCCTGTGTACTTCAAGGCCCAAAGCCTCTTGGTGTTTGGCCACAAATAGAGAATAAAAACCAGAATCTTACACTAGAATTTTAAGGTTTCCAACCTAAAATTCTGACTTTATCTTTCACTACATCCTCAAATGCACAACCATGTTATAACTGATGTTTACATTTTTGAACAAATTTTTTCTTCCCCAATTTTTATCTCAGTCATTTTGCTTCCACTATTTACTCAGCATCAAAAACCGTACATCTCAACTTTTAAAATCATAACTATCCATTAAAACTCAGTTCCTTTGTTATGCTCTGTGACCCTAGCCAGAAGTAACATCTGTCCTTATCATCTGTAATTCCTGTGTATACTGCTTTTGTATTACTTATCATTTATTTCCAAATATCTTAGTTTCCATTAAATTTTAAATTCCCTGATGGTAGCAACCATATTTGTATTATTACCTTTATATTATTTCACAGGACCAACACACTGCTTTTTCTGTAGTAAGCATGCACTAAATGTTTGCTGTATAGGTATTATATTACATATTTATGCCAAGTAGCAAGCAGGACCTTTAAAAATAGTGTTTAACCTTTTCTATAGGCTACTTTTAAAGGTTTATTGTTATTTCATTGACCTCTTCTAATGTAAATATTTTGTCCCATAGGTATGGCATGAATTGCCTTATTCAGTTTGAAGATTTTGCCAACAGAAATGCATTTCGTCTCCTGAACAAGTATCAAAACAAGTATTGCACATTCAATGATGATATTCAAGGTAATAAAATTTTCCCTGCATACGGATCAAGAACAATATATCCTGATGGTTGCCAGAGGGGAGGAGGTTGATGGGTGAAAAGGGTAAAAGCAAAAAGGTATAAATTCCTAGGTTGAAAATAAATAAGCTGCAGGGGTATAATGCATAGCACAGTGAATATAGTCAGTAATATCACAGTAGCTTTCTACAGTGACAGATGGTTACTGGACTTACAGTGGTGACTACATTATAAGGTGTATGACATGGAATCACTGTGTTATACATCTGAAACTAATATATTTTTTGCCAATTATACTTTAATAAAAAGGGGATGGATGTAATACAATAACAATAAAATTAAATTAAAAAAAAAAACTAAATCTAAAAAAAATCTTAAAAGAATAACATCACTAAAATTAGTTCATAATTTTACAATGACTAAAATTCAATAAATATATACTTAAATGATATCAGTTAAATGATAAAAATGATGCTTGATGATTTCATACATTATTTCTCACTTACTGTCATATAGTTCAGAAAAGTGCTCTATGTCTCTAGAACGTACCATAAAATCCATGAGCTAGAGAATGAGCTCCCTGAAATCTGATGAACTCCCCAGCGATTTTAACCAGAAAGTGAAATATATGAAAATGTGTTGTTTATTACTTAAAAATAGGAGTATATGTACTTTTCTCTTTAGCCTTTATCTCAATCAGCCACAATTTCTAAGCTTAACCCCAACAAAAGCTGCTTTTATACACAGTGTTCTGCTTTTTATTATTTGCCTTTAATAGACTGTAAATTTGTGGCTACTTCCTTTTATCTATGTTATCTGTTTTATGTTTTTATTTTTCTCTTTGAGCCCTTCTTTTCCAACTCTCCCAAGAGCCACGACTAGCCAACCACCCTGCCACCAAAACCGAAATCTTGCAAAGAAAATCTTACTGATTCTGTTCCATTAAGGGCAGGTGGAGGGAGGGGCGCAGGCAGCGGTTCTAGGGAGGAGGGCCTTAGTGAGAGCCAGCAGTGTGCCTTGGCGTTTGTCTCCCGGGTAGTCTCTGCAGCACTAACATTGTTAAGCTCGCTTGCTTCCTGAGAGCCCTCTCTTCTGTTGACTCCCTTGCCACAGCACTCTGATGACTTTCCTTCTGTCTCTGAATTTTCACATTTTTCTCAGGTTCATTCTCTTCTGACAAACTATAAAATGTCACAATACTGCAATATTGAGCCCAGGCCCTTTTCTATTTGTTTCATTGTATCTTCTTAGGTATATATTCTATCAGCACATTTATATTTCTGGCCTTGATATCTTTGAATTCCATGTCCATATACCCATCTAGTTCTTTGAGATGTTCTCTGGGATATCTCAAAGTTATTTCATACTCAACTGCCTCCAAATCAAACTCTTATTTCCCCACCAAACCTGATCTTCTTCTGGTGTTCTTCCCAGTGAATTCCTCATATCTTGCTCTTCTTTACCTCTGACTGCCAAGTTCAGTTTACCTGGTTTTTCTATTGTAAGAATCTCTTTCATAGGTTTCTTTCCATTGACCTAATGTTAGTTACTCCTAACTGTCCTAAGCAATGGATATTTGCCTAAGAAATCTGTCTACATTTACCTTTGCTTTCCTTTTTCCTGTGTTACCTGCATAGATTCTCTAAAGTTTACCAGGGGCTGAGGATTTAGTGGTGAACAAGCCAAAGTTTTCTTTTTGTTAGGAATATCTAGTCATCTCATTTCTCCCTTGGAATACTTTAATTTCACTTAGGATAAAGATGATAATTATGAATAGGGCCCAAAATGCATGGTCTGATCCCTATGTCCCTCTCCAATGTCTTTATTTTTGCCATGCCAGCCATGACATCCTTTTTCAGATCCAGAAGTGAATTAGGCTTCTTCCTGTTGCAGCGTCTGTACGAATGCTGATCTCTCTTCCCAGGATATTCTTACCTCACCTCTTTAAATCTCATCTAAAGCATAACATTCCTCAGAAAAGTCTTCCAGGGCACTGTGTCTAGGTCAAATCCATCTATTATGGGCTCTCATAACACTGTTTATTTTCCCCTTATGACAGCAGAAGTTTTACATATTTATGGAATTTAAAAAATTAATAGCTTGGTCTTCACTAAATTTTAAGTTCCATGAGGGCGAGGAACATGCCTGTTTTGCTTGTCACTGTATCCCTTGCCATTAATACAAGGCCTAGTCCATGGAAGGTGCTTAATGCTAATGGAATGTGAAAGCAGGGGTTGGCAACTACAGCCTGGGGGCCAAATTCAGCCCACTGTCTGTTTTCCTAGTTTTATTGCAACATAGTTACACCCATTTGTTTATGCATTGTTTATTATTGCATTTGTGCTGCAACAGTTGAGTTAGGTCTGGAACAGATACCACATGACCACAAGCCCTAAAATATTGATTATCTCACCAATTACAGAAACAATTTGCCTATCTCTAGTCAAAAGGATTGGGTTTAAAAATATTGGTGAGAGTTGGAGAGAACACTTACATTGTTTTCAGGGTAGAGATTGAGTGGGAGCAAATTTAAAGGGTGTTGCTGTAATCCAAATGCATCGTGATGTGCCTTGTTCTGGGAAAATGCCAGTGAAAATGGAAGTAGACATATGATTGATACTGAACTTGAGGAAAGAGTCAAGGATGGAGCCTAGGTTTCTGTCTTGAAGAGCTGGTAACATGGCAGGTCAGTAACTGAGAAAGAAAAAGAATGAGAGACATTATAACATATAGATGGTCAGATCTTGGACTCTTGAGTCAGACTGATTTGCTTTGCCTCTTCCTAGCTGTGATAAATTTACTTAACCTCTCTGACTTAGTTTTCTTATCTTTGGCAGAAAGTTACATGATAGCTTCTATTTTTGCTCTGAAATAAGAGATAGGATCAGAAGTTTGATGAGAAGTAAAGGGGCCTGAATGAACTGCTGTAGAGAACAGAGCCACTGCTATGAACAGAAGGATTCAGTAATTCTGAGTGTTGAGGATCCAGTTGAATTTGAGTATCACACATATATCATGACAGCAGGCTGAGCAGCGTGAGCTTAGTAGTTTAGGAGTAGGCAGGGCTGAGACAGTCAGTTGGATGTATCTCAGCTGGATATGTTAGTGTATTTGTGCAAAGAAAGGACAAAGGGATAAGAGCTAAGGTTAAAGTGACTGCCATAGCACTGAACTGGATGGGGAAAGAATTGAAGGTATAAATAAGGAAAGAAAGGCAGGAGGGCAAAAGGATCTAGATTGTCCCATGAGGTTAAATATAATGGGGGTAACTGAATAAAGAACTGGAAAAGTAGGAGATTATAGACCATGAATGAGGCATTCCAGTTTAGTACTTCCAAGAAGGATTAGTCCTGAGTGATGGTAAGCATCAAGATGAAACTTAGCAGAAACCAGCCCTGGTAGAATAAGATGAATGCCATAGGAAGAGAGGCAGACGAAGGAAAGTGTAAATGTAAAATTTGGATGAAAGTGTTTCTCTCATGGAGTTCATACTGAGGACAAGATAATTATTTCTAAAAGTTCCCTATCAACTAAAATATACATTATAAATACAGTTTGGCTGAAACTGTTATAAAACACGATTGAGTGTAAATTTAAGAAAATAAAAAATCTACTATGCTGACATTCTTTAGTATGACATAGCTATGCAAATATAATGTGTTTAAAAACAATGAGTCTCGCCCTAGCCAATGTAACTCGGTTGGAGCATTGTCCCATAGACTGAAAGGTCACAGGCTACATTCCCAGTCAGGGCACCGACCCAGTTTGTGGGTTCAATTCCCAGTCAGGAAACATTCAGGAAAGCAACTAATTACCAATTGATGTTTCTCTCTCGCATCTCTCTGTCTCTTTCTCTCTGTCTCTGTCTCTCTCTGCCCTACCCCCATCTCTAAAAAAAAGCAATGGGAAAATACCTTCCCATGAGGATAAAAGTAAACTCAAGGAGTCTCTTTATGCTTTTAAAACACACCAGAGTAATTGGTGAAATTACTTTCTTTTCCCCAAATTCTTTGTGATGTTAATTACATTGTTACATTAATGCCATTTTTCTGACACAGATCCTACATAATTTAAACTTTGTTTTCTTTTTTGTATTAAAGTTCTTTTTGATCACTTATTCACGAGAAGTGAATACTTGGAAGAATTCAGAAAGGAAATACAAACCATCTAATTTTAATGTGTGGTAACTAACTTGAAGATACAGTGTATGTCAGTAATGATAGAGCATCTTTGATGCTACAGGCAAAAGCTATGTAGCTCAGTTTCTCAAAGTCACTTACCAGTGCATTTTGCAGTGGTCTCTAAAATAGCCACCAATTAACTGTTGAACAAACCTATACTGTCCTTTTAAAAAATATTCCCTATCTTTTCAATTTGTGGGTTCCATAGAAATATCCATATAAACGTTAAAGACCAATATTACATAATTTTCTATTGTTATGCAGAATTAAGAGACATCAAAGTTCAGTTTAAGAAAAAGAATGCTAAATCCCAATCATCAAACAAAATGAACAGTTAGGAATTAAGTATGGATTCCTATCAGGTAAGTTGGAGAATTTAGGTCAAGGACTGAGCCCATCAGAATTAAAGTCAGGAGCACAGGAAATCGAGCAGGTCTGAGGCAGGGCCCGGAGCGCGGCCTGTGGAGTTTCCCTGAGGACCCACTGTAGGATATTCTCTCCAGCGGTCACCAGTGGTGGCATTCCATTTTCATTCCCACTAATCTGCCATAAAATATAATCTGCTCGCATAGTCTACCTATTTTCACATAGGAATTTTAGAGAATTATTGCCTTAGCCAACAAAAAGAACCATTTGAGAAAAATGAATCTAATCTCTGATGAAAGAAAATTTTGGCACGTTATAGGTTTATGACTAGAAATGACCGAACCATTTTGTGCATTTCTCTGTACCAAAATAGTGCCATTAGTGACACATTTCCCCCATGTGGTTTTCTTTTACCTTCTTAAACTTATGTTTTTACCATTTTGCCCACAAGTGTAATAGTTTCCCCACTGTGGGCATAGAAATTGCCTGCCAGGGCCAAGAAAAATAATTATGTAACTGTTACAGCTTTACCATGTAAATAAATATTTTTACACTGGACCATTGGGGAAATTTTCCTTTTTTCTTCCTTTTTTTTTTTAACAGTTGTGTTATTTAAAGATATTATTTAATAAAAATATTTTATTAAAATACTTAAAATTCTTCTCTATTAGTTATCTAAAAGATTCTTAAATGATAGAGATTTTGGTTCAAATTTTATTTAGACCTTAATGCATTCTAATTATGTTATTTATCACTGAAAAAATGCCCATGTTAAATCTATTAAGAAATTAGGCATTTTATTATATAATCTGGAGACCATCAAACTTTAGCAAATTTACCAAAAGGGTAGGTCTGTCTCACCTCTGGTCATTTAAAATCAGCTACAAAAAGATCTTTTTTTTCCTTCTGAATAGCCTCTTTGGCTCCTAGATTGTTAAACTTTTGAAGATAAGGTAAACGTACACTAATCTTACACAAAATGCTTTGATAATTGAAAAGATCAAAATCAGACATGATCAAACACTTTACAGAAGAAAGAATACCTTTGGTTAGAAAACAAATTTTAGGCCCTGGCTGGTGGGGTACCAGCATGTTGGCTCAATTCCCAGCCAGGGCACATAACCAGATTGCAAGCCAGGTCTGTAGCTGGAGGCAGGTGAAAGGCAACCATACATTGATATCTCTTTCCCTCTCTGCCTCTCTCCCCCTCTCTCTCTAAAAATAATAATAACATTTTTTAAAAAAAGAAAAAACAAATTTTAAAGTTTAGTCACACCACTGAGTCCTAAAAAGCATATGAAAAGGCAGAAACTGACATTCTCTGTCAAGCTGGCAAAGGTTTGCTATCATCCCAACTTGTAAAGATGTTTTAGGAAATGAGCACTCTTGTGCACGGAAGGTGGAAATAGAAGTTACTAGAACTTCTGGAGACTCAATTTGTGTCCGAAACCTTGCAATCGTGCATATCTTTGATCCAAGAATTTTATTTTTAGAAATCTATCCTGAGCAAGTAAAGATGTGTAAAACAGATTTACAAGGATATTTATTTATTTTAAATACTTTCCATTTTTAAAATTGAGGTATAGTTACATGGAACATTATATTGGCTTTAGGTGTACAACATAATGATTGGATATATGTATGTATTGCAAAATGATTACCACAATAAATTATTTAACATCTATCATCGCATATAATCACAAGTTTTTTATAAGGTTAACTCTCTTAACAACTTTCAAATCCAGTATTGTTAACTATAGTCACCATGGTGTCTACCACATCCTAGGACTTGGTTGTGTTAAAACTGGAAGCTTGTATATTTTGATCCCCTTCACCCATTTAGCCCACACCCCACTGCCAGCCTCTGGCTACTGCCAATCTGTTCTCTGTATCCTTGAGTTCAGGTTTTTGTTTTAAATTCAACATGTAAGTGAGATTATATAGTATTTGTATCTCTTAGCTTAACACTCTCAAGATTCATCCCTGTTGTCACAAATGGTAGGATTTCTTTCTTTTTCTATGGCTGAATAATATTTCATATTGCACATCATATTTTCTTTTATCCATTCATCCATTGGTGGACAGTTATGCTGTGTCCATATCTTGGCAATTGTAAATAATGCTGCAGTGAACATAGCGGTAGCAGACAAAATTTTTTTTTTTGAGACAGTGATTTTATTTTCTTCAGATAAATATCTAGAAGTGGAATTGCTAGATTATAGGGTTGTGCTTTTTAAAATTTTCCATTTTATTTTCCCACTCCACCAGTTTACATTTACACCAACAGTAAACAGGGGTTTCCATTTCTCCACCCCCACACAAATACTTGTTATCACGTGCCTTTTTGATAATAGCCATATGATAGTGTAAGGTGGTACTTCACCTTACACTTCAGGTTTTTATTTGCATTTTCCTGATGATTAGTGATGTTGGGTACCTTTTCATGTACCTGTTTTCCATTAGTATTTCTTCTTTGGAAAAATGTTCAGATAAGTGGATTTATTGTAATCTTATTTTTGATACGATTAGAATAATCTAAATATCCAGAACTAAAGGTTTAGGTAAATAATTATATATCTATACTATGGAATATTATAACTATACAAAATATTTTTAAATTTTTTAATTTTTAAATATATTTTATTGATTTTGCTATTATGGTTGTCCCAATTTTCCCCCCTTTGCCCCCCTCCACCCAGTACCCCATTTCCTCCAGCAATGCCCCACTTAGTTCATGTCCATGAGTCATGCATATAAGTTCTTTGGCTTCTCCATTTCCTTTATTCTTCTTAACATCCCCCTGTCTATTTTTTAAGCACCAATGTGTACTTTTTTTTCCCCCTTTCACATCCAGAAAATTCACCATTTAATTACTGCCTTCTGTCAGCTTCATAAATCATATTAATACAAAGTTTTCTCTTCATTATTCCAAAATGCCTATGTTAATTCATTTGTTTAAAGAATTACTCTTTTAAGTAATACGAATTGCAATATTACCAAACACATGCAAAAATACATTTACACCCATACATATTTTTACACATACTGGATTTTGTACGTACTGGATTAAAGTACATACTGGGTTTTGAAGAATTAATACGAAAAATGTAAAATATGCCAATAGCTTACATAATTATTACATGTTAAATGATAGTATTTTAGTATTTTAGATATATTTTAGCAAAATTAAGCAGATTTTTCCTTTTTAATACTTATTTTACTCGAATGCTATTTTTGTGAAATATATCACAGAAATGGTATATTGCAGAACTCACTTTTGTGAAAGTTGTCCTAGAAGTAGTGCCAAACCCATAGTAAAAAATGAATTTGGTTTTTGAGTCCAATCCTCCCCCCTCCAATAATACAACTCAACTTTATTTTAAGCTACTGGAACTACAACATATTCTTTTTGGAGTTTTTCATCCTAAACAGTAGATTTATTTATTTATTTAGTCTGTGCACAGGTCTTCTTTTAGTACCCTCTGTTTTCGTTTTTGTTTTTTTTAGATTTTATTTATTATTTTTAGAGAGAAGGGTAGGGAGAGAGAGAGACATCAATGTATGGTTGTCTTTCACCTGCCTCTAGCTACTTTCATTTTGTTTCAAAATAAGCATGGAAACATACAGGTCTTCAGTAATTATAATTATAATTTATTGTGATGTTTTCTATGACTACAAATTCTATAAGAAAGAAACAAATAAGGGGGGAGGCAGAGGCAAGAAAGGGGAGCAACTTAGACAAGAACCTAGTATTAAGGAACCATGGACATGGACAACAGGTGAGATTGACTTTGGGAAGAATGGGTGGGTGGGGAGGGGGACAGAGGGGAGCAAAAAGGGTATGGATATAATACCACAAGAATAAAATAAATAAATAAATAAATAAATAAATTTTAAAAAAGAAAGAAACAAATAACCAAAAGATCAAACAGAGCAAATACACTGTTTTTGGAGCTTGGCATACATACACTTCATCATTGTGTCATTCAGCAGAGCTATCTTAATCTATGTTATTGTTGTTGTTTAAGTAAATTAGTGTGTTTTAAGTTTAACTAGGCTTATTACCCTGCCAAGTGATCTAGGAATCATTATAGATAGAATGTTCCTTTAGAAGAGTAAAATGTAGACACAGCTGGAAAGTACTTCAAGAAGCTGCACAATTTTATTTCAGACACGAACCATGAAGAAGTTGAGCTGTGTAATTATGTTCAAAGCAAAGAACTGCTCTGTGATCTGTGAAAGCTTATATAGCAAAGTAATAAAATTAGAACTGGTGAAGCTTCCATGATCCCAAGGAAAGCTTAGTTTTTATCCTAAATATATTTTACATTAATTTTGTCCAGCACATTTGGGATCCACCAATGATTATCATAGGTAAGAAGCCAATTGAAGAGTGCTGCAACACCAGATTTTTAAACTATTAACTGTCAGTTTTTCAAATGGAAAGTTAAAACATTAAATTCCAAATGATTAAAAACATCATTACCACCAAAACTATTATCCATAAGCACTTACTGTGCATCTACTTTCATAGAGGGGATCATGTTATAGATTTCAGAGCCCCAAGAATAGTTAGGTAGAAGAATCTAAAAAACACTTATTACTCTTATCTCATTTAGATAAGGAAACTGATGTACAAAATAAATTTTTTAAATGATTCAGTTAGTAAACAGGTTGACAACGCTGGAATCCACACAAGAATTTAAAACCATGCCCTTATTGCATCACCAAATTAAGTCACAGAATCTTCTTTTTGGAAAGTTTCAAGAGTTTATGAAAATATTGAGGTCAGTAGCCTGAGAATTTCACCTCATATGCAACCCAAGGATGGGGTCAGACAGCCACAGGTTTCCTTTGTGTGCCATAACCTATTATTTAATGATTTCAAACTGTGAATACAGATTTGAGGCTTAGAACTTGGCAGGATCTGTTTGAAGATGACTCAAGGACGTTTATTACTTCTTCTAGGAACAGCGTCTGTTGCAGTTGCAGGTATCCTTGCAGCTCTTCGAATAACCAAGAACAAACTGTCTGATCAAATAATACTATTCCAAGGAGCTGGAGAGGTACTTTCCTTATATACTAATTATGTCCCCCTAAACTAATGAACATTGAATACATTTTAATTACATATTAGCTTGAAGTTTGAGGTATTCTTTCACATTTTTAGTATATTACGAATATAGGTTTTATTGAAAGATTCATAAATTACGTAATTAAACCATGTTAATTTTGCAGAGGAGACGTTAGAGGTGTAGAGATATTTTTCACAGTTTTAAATTGGTAAGATTATAGGTGTGGCCATAGGTTTTTATTATGTATGTTTAAGGTACACTGCAGTAACAAAGTTCCCACCGTATGCTTATATATAAAAGCCTTTAAGAAATAGTTAAGCCATGATATCTGATGCTAACTTTTATAATGTCCAGTGTCACCTGTGAAAGTTTTCTTCACTTAACTCACAGTTCAGTATTCACACGTATAATTATATTCAGGTTTTCAGGATAAAAGTATTTTGAATTAGAGACTCATTGTTCTTTACAACTGTTCACACACAAAAGAACCAAAACAACTTACATGATTGGAAGCAAGACAAAATTAGGCTGTTTTCTTTCTTTATAAGTTATTCATTTGAAGGAAGAAAATGACTCTAATACTAATAATTCACCACCAAAGTAGAAATTAAAATGTCAGTTCAGTTGAGCTCCTTGTGAGC
The DNA here is from genome assembly GCA_004026585.1 of Noctilio leporinus. Taxonomy (NCBI): domain Eukaryota; kingdom Metazoa; phylum Chordata; class Mammalia; order Chiroptera; family Noctilionidae; genus Noctilio; species Noctilio leporinus. Next base: position 98,658 of record PVIW01002349.1, on the reverse strand, counting down.
AAATTGCCAAAATCTGTTTAGAATTATAGAATGTAATAAATGGAGAAATACTGTGTGGCTATTTATACATTTAAGAAGCTTTATATTTACAAATTTAATATGATTGTATTGGTTTTGATTTTATGTGTTCTTAAAAGAAAATACACAAACCTAGAACTGAAATGCCAAGGGACAGATGTGAAAGTAATCAGAATGTAAATCACAGATTCATTTTCACATTGAAATAACAATCAAGACTAAGTAATTATTAAAATTTGAGGTTTTAAAAAAGTTTCTGTGGATTGTGACATGCTGTATTTAATTTTAGTAAATATCTCTGTGGAATAGCACAGGCCTACTCAGTAGGACAGAAGTATTCATGGTTGGATGATTCAAAACTATTATTCCTTTGTCCCTGGTAAGGTTATAGAAACTTTGTAATTATGACTAAGTTTATCAAACACTAAAGTTCATTCCTTGAGGCATGAAAGAAATTCAACAGGACTTTCTTGATCCAAATTAAGAGAGTAAATAAGTGCTTGGAAAGTCAGATTTCATGTGTTTCATTTTATTGCCTAATTGGTCAAGTTCCCATCCAAATGACCAGGCTTTCTTCTTTTAATTCAATTAGAGGACCTTGAACCCAATAATAAACAATACACAGTCCAGTAAATAATGTCATGGTTTGTGATTTTAGATTCAATATTTTCTTGTTGGAGGAAATCTTAATTGTATTAACGGGATTAAAGATACTGATAATCAAGGATATTACTGGTTTATTTGTGGCTAAATGAAGCCACATAATAGTGATTCTGATGTGATAAGAATAAATAATTGTCCTTTAGCTTAAACCAATTATGACAGAAATAGTTTGCTCCTAGTACAAATGAATAGCTGTTTAGGTCAGTAAACTGGGCCATTTTATATGTCCTTGTTAACAAAGACAAAATGGAGTGAAACATAACTTACTAAAATATTACATGGAACAACTTTAAAAATTTTTATTTTTATAACCTTTTTTCAGGCTGCCTTAGGGATTGCACACCTGATTGTTATGGCCATGGAAAAAGAAGGTTTACCTAAGGAAAAAGCCGTAAAAAAGATATGGATGGTTGACTCAAAAGGATTGATAGTTAAGGTAAGAATTTGTCATATTTAACAAGAATAAAAATCCGTATGTTATTCTGGATGTCCATCTCAAAGACTACTACCATTTTTACCTACCCCACACCCAACACTGTGTTAAAAGAGTAGCATTATTTATGAATGATGATGTCATACAGTGATATTGATTCTCTTCTGAATAAAGAAGAAAATTATGACACAGCTATATGTGAGGTGATGTGATTAGGCTGTACCAGTTGTTAGTCCACTTGAAATGGGTTAGTTTCTAAGTGAGGCAACCTGATACTGATAAGATGTGAAACATTTCTTTTATAAAGAGTTATCTGTCTAATGGCCTACTAGATAGAAAGGGAAAAAAAATAAATAGCAACTCTTTAACCTGCTACTTTCAACCAGCCAAATTCTTACAGGTTTGAATGGGAATTCCTGAGGAGGGTTTTAATACAGGTCCTGTTTCAGCATTTACTGACTTGAGGTTCAGTTTCCTCAGCTTTAATGTAGATAATAGTACCACTTCATAGGGTTATTACGAGCACTAAATAAGACTAGGTTGGTAACCTTGTTGCTACACAGTTGTAAAGCATTGCTATAAGTTCTTCCATTTGTGCACTTTGATCATACCTCCTTGAACTTGAGGAAAAAATACATGTGAATCCCCTTTCCATATGAAGATGAATTTAAAAAATAAACATAAGCAGTGTTTTTAGTAATTTAATATATAAACAAATGTGAATGTGTACAGACTTTTTGGAAAGCTGTTTTATGTGCATTTTTTTTTTTAAAGATTTTATGAATTTTTTTTTTTTTTTTTTTAGAGTAAAGGGCAGGGAGGGAGGAAGAAAGGGAGACAAACATCAATGTATGGTTGCCTTTCACCTGCCTCTAGTTATGGACCTGGCTGGAGACCTGGTTTGCCACCTGGTTATGTGCCCTGGCTGGGAATCAAACCAGTGGTTTGCATGCCAATGCCTTATACACTGTGCCACCAGCCAGCCAGGGCTTGGAAAACTGTTGTATGTGTATCATGAGCCTTTAAAAGTTTATGCTTCTGGATGACTTCTGGTCACGATGGTGATACAGGTAAACACAACTTGCCTCCTTGAACAACCAAATCAAAATTATCACTAAATTACGGAACAACCATCACTCACATCTGTCAGAAATCGAATTGAATGGAAGTCTGACAATTATAGAATTAAGGAAACCACGTCCATCCAGACTGGTGGGAGGTGCAGAGATACAGAATGAACTGGTTCCATATCCATGTGTGGTGGAGAACAAGGGAGGGATAGCTTGGGAGCATGGAGTCCTGGCCCCACACCAGGACCCAGCTCATGGTTCCGGTGTCAGGAAGGTAAGTCCCCATAACTTCTGACTGAAAAAATCAGCCGGGATTGAGTCAGTGGAAGAAAATCCTGGAGACTCAAGCAGGTCCTCTTAAAAACCCCTTACAAGGACTTACTCAAACACTCCCTCTGAGCTCCAGCACTGGGGTAGAAGCTTAAAAGGCACCAGTGGCATACAGAAAGGAAGTGAGGTATCTGGCATCAAGGTGAGAGTTGGGGCACAGATTTCTCCCAGACAGAAATGCGGGCAGAGGCCATGATCCATTTTCTGAACCCTGTACCCCCAGGGCTACAGAGCTGGCAGGCAGGTACCATATCTGCCTGGCTAACAATGTTTGCTGCAGCCACCCTGAAGGTCCTCTCCCACCCAACTTACAGGCCCACTCGAGTTGTTAACAGTGGCTTTTTTATATGAATGGCTGATTTTGGCCCATGCTTCACAGCTTCCTATACCCTCTCAAACAAGCAATAGCTGGTTTCAGTGAGCTCTCAGCCCCCATATCTCATGCTAAATGGCCCTAGGCCTGTCATTAGCAGCAACAGCTTGGTTTCACCTGGGAACCTCCAAGCCCAGCACAAGTAGCAGCCATTTCAGATTGCTTTATAGCTCAGACAGGATGGCCCCAGACAGAACACATGTGGACACTGACCTTGGCCTGCATTACCCAGGACCAGCACACCCAGTGGGTGGTTATAGACCATGTCAGAGCACCACCACCCGCCCCTGCACAGCTGATCCTTCTCGGAGGGCAGAGGTTGGTGGTCACTGGTCACAGGTAATACTTGTAGCTGACTGGTCTGGGTAAATCCCTGCCATTGACATGATAACAGCAATCAAGGCTCATCTACAAGAAGAAGGTGTACTCAATCCACACAGAAGGCACATTTCGAGTACTCAGCTTGGGTGATAAGGGGAGGCTGTGCCACAGGACCCTACAGGACATCTACTACATAAGGCCACGCTATCCAGAAAGGGAGTCATAGCAGCTCTACCTAATATACTGAAACAAACAAAGAGCAGCTGCCAAAATGAGTAGACAAAGAAACATGACCCGCATGAAAAAACAGATCAAACTCCAGAAAAAGAACTAAACAAAATGGACATAAGCAATCTATCAGATGCAGAGTTTAAAACAGTGGTTATGAGGATGCTCAAGGAACTTAGGATCTCAATAGCATAAAAAAGACCTAGTCAGAATGAAGGATGCACTAAGTGAAATAAAGAACAATTTACAGGGAAACAACAGTACAATGGATGAAGCCTGGAATCCAATGATTTGGAACATAAGCACAAACAATCAGAACAAGAAGAAGAAAAAAGAATTCAAAAAAAGGGGATAGTATAAGCAACTTCTGGAACAACTTCAAGAGATCCAACATTTGCATCATAGGGGTGCCAGAAGGAGAAGAGAAAGAGCAAGAAATTGAAGACCTATTTGAAAAAATAATGGAAGAAAACTTCCCTAATTTGGTGAAGGAAAGAGACACTCACATCCAGGAAGCAGAGAGAGTCCCAAACAAGATGAATATAAAGAGGCCCACTCCAAGACACATCATGATTAACAGTGTCAAAGGTTAAAGATAGAGACTCTTAACAGCAGCAAGAGATAAGCAGCTACTTACCTGTAGGGGGATTCCCATGAGACTATCAGCTGATTTCTCAAAAGAAACTGTGGGCCAGAAGAGATTAGCAAGAAATATTGAAGGTCATGAAAAGCAGAAATTTACAGCCAAGACTGTTGTACCCAGCAAAGCTGTTATTTAGAATCGAAGGGCAGATAAAGAGCTTCCCAGACAAGAAAAAACTAAAGGAGTTCATCATCAAACCAATATTATATGAAATGTTAAAGAGACTTATTTAAGACAAAGAAGCTATAAACAATAAAATGGCAATAAACAATAAAATGGCAATAAATACATATCCACCAACAATTGAATCTTGAAAAACAAACTAAGCAAGCTGAACAGAGAGAGAATCATAGATATGGAGAACATTCCAATGGTGGCCAGTGGAGAGGGGGTTCTGGGGAAATGGGGGAAAAGGTGAAGGGATTAAGAAGTACAAATTGGTAGTTATAGAATAAGTGGGGGTTGTGAAGAGCACATATTGGAAATGGAGTTGCCAGAAACTTACATGCATGACTCATGGACATGAGCAAAGGAGGGAGGATCTCCAGAGGGAGTGGAGGTTGCTGGGTGGAAGGGAGCAAAGGGGAAAAATTGGGATAATTGTAATAACAATAAAATATAATTTAAATAAAAGAGAAAAAAGTTTATGCTTCCACCCTGGCAAAGTTGGCACAGCTGGTTAGAGTGTTGTCCCTTAACTGAAAGGTCATGGGGCTGATCCCCAGTCCAGGCACATACAATCCATGGTCTGAGTACAGAAGACAACCAATTGATGTTTCTCATCTCTCTCATCTCTCTCTCTCCTCTCTCCCCCCACCACCCACCACCTTCCTTCCTTAGTCTCTATCTAAAAGCAATGAGAGAATGTTTTCACATGGGAATAAAATAAATGTTTATGCTTCTGATCCAATCATTTCAATTCTAAGAATCTACCTTGTAGAGATGGAGATGTGTATAGTGTTTTATGATGAGGATGTTATCACATCTTTGCTTACAATAGTGATACATTTTAGTGTGTAGTATTTTATGATCTTTGCTTATGATAGTGATATATTTTATACATTAATTATAATAGCGATATTTTATACTTATCTAAATAAAGGATAATTATTATGCAGTAACTTTGGAATAGCAATGTAAGTACATCATACAGGCTTAAAATGGTTTTCAAAGAACAAATAATTAAAGGATTTAATAAATAATACGTGAAAACAGGGAGCACCATCTTATGTATAACTGTTTTTGCTTAGAAATTGAGTTACATATTAAAGTCATAGAAAGAAATAATACATCAAATATATATTACTTTAAAACTTGCATCATTTTTATTATCTTTCTCTGTATGCTAAACTCTGTGTAGTAATTATATTCTTCCAGAGTTAGAAAAGTGTTTGTTTTTTGAAATTATTATAAACAAAAATTTTACCTTAAATGAAGAAAGAGTATATACATAACTTTTGTAGCAAATGAGCATCTATAATGCAGTGAAACTAGACAGAAATCACTCTTACAGCATCTTCTGAGAATCAAATATTAATAATTTTATTTTATAAAATGGCAACTTTATTGTTTACATCTGAAGACACAACAGTTTAAGTTTCTTGGCTTAAAAAACTTGCTATTGCTTTGAAGAATCAGTATAAGTATAAAATGTGTACATTGTGGCTATGTGACAAGTATATTAGTCATGAAATAATAACATATACTGAATGAAATTGCCTACAGATTGGGCATTATGTTAGACTTTGGGGACCCAATAAGGGCCTTCATCTCAGGAGGCCCACAGCCTACTAGGGAAAAAGTGAAGTACAGTTCTATATACGTAAAAATGTTATAGAAATATATTCTTGGTGTCAGGGATCCACAGAGATGTTGCTCTCAGCTTCACTAAAGAGACTAGTAGGAATGCTGAGGAAAATTCTCTGACAAGGTGTCTATTTAGCTAAGTTTGAAAGGAAGAGTTGGGAGTTTATCTGCAGTCCATAGACATCTTCAGCAAGAGAAGTGGAGTGGCAAGTTCACTTTCAGATCTTGATTGAAGCTGGGATCATGTCTTTAATCTTTTTATCTCTTCATAGTGTCTAGTGCATAACTGATAATGTTTTATTAATGAATGACCTTCAAAGCAGAACCGCATTTAAAACAGAATATTTTGGTATAAGAAACATTGAGGGATTAGGTTTGAAAGGAAGCAGATCACAAGTGACAAAGGTGCTTCTAAATCCTAAAAATAAGCAACTGAAGAACCTTACACAGAGGTGGTTGGCCTCTAGTCACTCTGATGGCATGGTGGAGGGTGGCTTAGAAAGAGGTGAAACTGAGGGAAGGAAATGTATTACAAAGCCTTCGCAGTAATACTGATAAAAATCAATTGGGGCCTAAAATAAAGCACTGGCTATGGGGTGGGTGAAAAAGTTTGATTCAGTAGATATTTAAGAAGTAGGGTTACTTAGTAACTGACTAAGTATGGAGAAAGGAGTAGGAAAGAGTGGAGGAAGGCATCTGGCAGGACCTTTTGGTGTCTAGATAAGTGATGCAGCCATTAATGTATAAAAGGCTACGGGAGAGGTAATGAGACCAGTTTTGGATATTGTTAAAGTGCCCATGAAGGTCTCAGAAGATATGCCCTTGACATTTGGGGATAAAAGACTGAGGCCCAGGTTAAGGGTTTGGGTTCCTGGAGACAGAGATTTGGGGATAATCAGCATGTAAGTAGCTGGATCCATGGAAAAAGCTATGCAAACTGTGCCGTGCTGAGGCATGTTATACACTCAAGAATCCAAAAACAAGTGAAAGTCTGTGATTGTGATTTCTAGTGACTATTTAATGTGAGATCTTCATTAAAATATATAGATTTTAGCATCTCAGATAATTTTAACAAACTTGCCAAACTGAGAATTCAAATTCTATGGATTTTAATGCTTGAAATAACTGTGAAGTTGTTGGTAGACATCAGTCAATCTTACTTACTTCATGTCTTTTACTTGCCAAAATAAAGAACTGCATACATTCTGCTTGCCAAGGTAAATAAAATAAAATTTTAAAGGTTGTTATATATTTAATAGCTTGTGCAGTATTTAATATAAAAGAAACAAATGAAGCTTCAGTTAACCACTTTTTCTTTTGTGTTTTAAAAAATATCAAAATTATTATGTTGATTTTTGTCACAGAACTAATAAACTTTAGAATAACTAGTAAATTAGTATAATCTTGCATTCAAATTTACATGATTTTTATTTGTCCTTTATCCTTAGGACTTTTACAACCTTTCCTGAAAACCACTAATATAATTTTATTATATTAACTTGGCAATGTTACTGTTTGTAACCATCTAAAAATATTATAAAGTTTTAAATAAAAATTCTTATTAGTCAGACTTACACTTTAAAGAGATAAAAACCAAAACTAACTAACTAAATAAACCTAAGGTTAATATATCTATGGAGTTATAGCATCATCAGTCTAGATATTATTCTAACATGTTTTTGTTTTATTTTTAACATCACATCTACAGTATTTTCCATCACTTACCTCATGTCCACATATTCAGTGGAATAAGATTATGCTATAAATATGTGTTTTAAATAATTCATCATTATTGGTAATGTTGATTAAAATTGATTATATGATCACTGATAATACTTAAAATACCTTAGGTTAGCATTTTACAACAACATCTGTTTAGACAGCTAATATTAATGAACTTTAATATAAACAAGTTGATATTTGGTTTAATAGAAATCCTTCCTAAATAAAAATTAGAGAATAAATACAGTAGAGAAGGAATGAAAAAGGAAGATTGCCAGCGTGACTAATATTTGTATTTAACAATGATAGTTCGGAGCATTTTGAGACAGAAGGAGAAGCCACAAAACAAACCAATCTAGACTCAGTTAATTCTGTAAATAAAGACATTCTTGCATTCACTAATAAACCAATCAATGCTGAAACAGAAAACTCAAAACATAAAGATAATCATGAAGGATTGACTTCATCCTACCCAGAAAATAGGATTTTGTTTGGATTTTAGTTTTGTTCTCTTTTAAATCATTCCATTTTGAATTAATTTAAATTATTTTTGCTTTGTAAATGTTATGAAGCAAATATTTATAAAGCAATTACTTAATGTTTGGTTCCTGTAGAAAAGATAGTGAATTAAGGTATTTTATATGTTGTAAAAGTAGTTTTGACAGTGCAGTTCTTTCTTTCCTAAGAGCTTACTTTTTAGGTCTAGGGCGTGAAAATCCATGCTATATAGGAAAAGTTTCTCTTTCCTGTGGGATATTATCCAAGTTTCAGCCAGTAATGCTGTTGCCACCTTGAATGATGGTTAATACATTTTCCCACATTGTGGTTTTTAAAAAATTCTAACACCTAAGAAACTTTGAAGTTTGGTAAAAAGTATTTGGCATGATTTTTTTTCTTTTCTATTTCATATAGACTATGATCAACGTGTATGTATGTATGAGAAAGAGCCGAGACCTGGCTTTCATAGCTCAGTGGATTGAGCACTGACTTACCTGTGAACCGAAGGGTTGCCAGTTCGATTCCCAGTCAGGGCACATGCCTGGTTTTTGGGCCAGGTCTCCAGTTGAGGGGGCATGTTAGAGGCAATCATACATTGCTGTTTCTCTCCTTCTCTTTCTCCCTCCTATCTCCTCTCTCTAAAAATAAATAAAATCTTTTTAAAAAATAAGAAATGAAAAGAGCAGAGATGAATTATATACATTGAGTCTTTTAGATAGAAAATTATGGATATTGATTTTTAACAATACAGAATTAAATATTGATGGCACTAACCACCTATTATCTAACCACCTAAATCATGACCATTCTGCACCCCTTGTTATGCTCTAGCATGTAAAATACTTTTGTCACATCATTTATCTTCTTTAATCTTCCATGAAATGATGAAACACAGCTCTGAGGTTTTTTACAAGCTCCCATATCTTCATTGCAAGTATTGTAGTGAAATGTTTCAGACATTGCACTAAGAAGGCCCTGTATACAAATTCAAGAAAAGACCACATTCAACCCCAATAAACTAAGGACATGGCAAAATGGGTTGGTAAAAATGGGGCCAATTGTCTAAGCAGGTGTGGATTCAAGGAAGGCACTTATGGAAGATTTCTGTGTTTGTGTGGGGGTGTGTGTTTATCAGTGGCCACCTAGAATTAATTGTTTATACCTATCCTGAGTCATGGAATGCTAACCCAAAATCTTGGCACTCTTTGCCACCTATCCTCCTCACCTTTACCTGAGTGTTATGTGCTTTTGATAAAGGTAATAATTCATTATGTTGTATCTTCTTTTCTATGTTCTAAGAATCAGCACAAAATAAGGGAGGAGGGAAGATTAAAGAACTAATAACATTCAAAGGAAACTCTCACCTATCCATAATATATTTGGTGTCATTAGAGACTCTTAGAAAAAAGAGAAACACTATAGAATTTGGGATTTCTGAGAACAGTCCCTGCAAGCACTTGGCCAAAAGAGGGCAAACAGCTGAAATGCTAAGGATCCTGGAAAGGGAGAGTGAAGGCGAAATAAATCTATACCTATCTAACTGAAATGTTTAGCATAGAGAATGTGGATTCCAAATTAGATTTGGAGGATAAAAAAGGAGAAAAATGGGCCTTTGGTATATAAAATAGAAGTCCAAAGGTAATGGGCTTAATATTGTCAGTTCCAGAAACAGTAACATTCTCATACTTTAAAAAACATAAACAAAATCGTCACATCAACTTTGAAAATGGTATAGAAAATCCTTAGGAGACCTTTATTTTGTCTTGATTCTTCTGGGTTTTTTTTGTAAAGTAAAGCCCTTCAGTAATGCTAGTATTACTCTTTTGTGATTCCTGGCCTTCTTTCAGCATTCCCTCAGCACTCAGCAGCTACCACCAGTGAGCGAGCTTGGGGGTGAGGCCGTGTTGCGTTTCTCACCAGAGGCACGTCACCATCAGGCCAAGTTCTGGCTTTAGTGGGTAGGAGTTGCCAGTGCTGTTTCTATGATTAATAAAGTAAGACACTCAGCTCATGATAATAGCAAACATCTTTTCTTTCCAGACAATGTTTATCTGTCTTCTTCATGGTTTGCTTCTCGTTCCAAGAAGACTTAGGAATTTAACCAATGTTAAATATTTTTCATTATACCTCAGATTATCAGACAAAAAAGCAATGTTAGAAATCCACTGAGCCACACCAGCCAGGGCCTCTGCTTTTAGTTTTTTATTCACCTCCCTAGCCAACAAAACTTATTACAAACTAATGATATATTGACAGTAATCAACAGATCAGAGGACAACATTATAAAATAAAGTTGACCCTTGAATAACATAGGGCTTAAGGGTGCTGACCCACATGCAGTTGAAAATCCACATATAACTTTTAACTCCAAAATTAGTTATTTCTTGATACCATGGGAATTATTTTCAGGACCCCCACATATACCAAAATACAGGGATGCTCAATTCCCCTGTCTAAAATGACCATGGAATAAGGCATAGGGTTGGCCCTCTGCATCTGTGGATTCCCAGCCATGGATTGAAAAGTACAGATGTTTACTGAAAAAAGTTTGCATGTAAGAGGATATTATACTAACATACATTAATAGGATACTGAAAGCAAGATCTAGGAAGTGTGGCAATTCCTTGACCACATTGAACTTTGGTTTTTCCTTTGATGAAATACAGTGACAAGATCATCTGAGAGTTCAGAGTCAAGTTACCTCACTGATTATTGGAAGAAAGGTGGGTCTAGTTAGAACAGATTAACAGCATTGGGTTCCTCACTTGGGAAAGGAGGCAGTGTGATTCAATATCTGTTTTCAGTTATACAAAAGATTATTTAAGGGTAGTGTTACAAAGTAGAACAAAAAGAAATTGTATTAAATTGCAGAAAGAAAATTAAAAAATTAAACTTAAATTACAGTAGGCAGGAAATTAAAAATTAAAGTAAGAATAACTTTACATATGCAAAAATGCTAGAATTTACATTACTACCCATCTTTAAACCTTGTGTATACTCTTTCACTTGGTTGTAATGGTTTGCTTGTAGGACCTCCTGGAAGATAAGGGCTTGTTAAAGCAAAGTCTCCTCCTAACTGTGTTTGTGCTATTTTAAGATATCTAAGGTGAAGAGGCTACTAGCCTATATGTACATATTAGTTAGATTTTAGGTTAAACTGATACAGAAGTAGACCTAAAAACATGGTGATTTAAGTTAAAGTTATTTCTTTGTCATCTAATAGTGTAGAGGTAGGGACACCGGAGATCACGACCCATCTCTGGGTACAAGGAAGATTTCTCCCAGCTAGCTGGGGCGGGAGTATGGGGAATGGATTCGGGGACTGTGCCTCCTTCCTTTTTAAAATTATATCATCACAGGCATTGCACTCATAACTTTTACACCATCCTTTTGGACATTAAGTAGTCAGGCTCCTCCCACTCTAGGATGCAAGGAGTCTAAGATACATAGTTTCCACTTGGGTAGCCATGTGGTTGGCTAAAACTGGGAAATTTATTAAAAGGCAAGAATGGGGGGAAATAAAGGAAAAAATGAGTCGTATGCTTAAAATTTTGTTAAGAGAGTGAATCTCATGTTGTGTTTTGTTTGTTTTTAATTTTATTTATTATTTTCATAGAGAGGGGAAGGGAGGGAAGCAGAGAGGGAGAGAGACATCAATGTATGGTTGCCTTTCACCTGCCTCCAGCTACGGACCTGGTTGGAGACCTGGCTTGCAACCTGGTTATGTGCCCTGGCTGGGGAATTGAACCAGCGACCTTTGGGTTCGCAGGCCTGCACCTTATCCACTGTTCCATCAGCCAGGTCATGTTAAGTGTTTTTATCACAACAAAATAAATATATTTTTAAAAAGTAGAGAATGAATATTGATGGATAACTAGAGTCCTCTGCCATAACATGAAAAAAGATTTCAATATTTGGACATGAAAACAATATGGTATCTTCAGACTATAATCCACAAAGACTAGTAGGCAAACCTTGGGATTTATTTGGTTTTCCCTGAGAGATGAATTTTCTTAGCAGCACTCAAGATTATATAACATTGTATTGGGATGACTAAAGCCAGTTTGAAGTAGGTGAATAATGATCCTGAGATCAGTTTTTTCTGTTAGAGCACACATTGCACAAGTTCTCTTTTCTGTGAAACATCTCTAAAACTTTGAAGAAGCAGGCACCAGGCTTAAGTTTGAGGAATAGTTCTTACAATACACATCTGCATTAGCAGGGGAGCTGCTCTTATTCCCTCAAGGTTCGACATCTCAACCATAAATAGGAAAGCTGTCTAATATGTAACTTCCATAACCATTAATTAGTACTTACCTGTTTGTAATGGACTACATACTAAATACTATCACATCTGCCTGAAAAACAAACAAATAAACAAACATACATAACCAAAACAAGCTTCAGAAGAGCCATATGGCCACCACTTGATGATAGTCCTTTCTCCTTCAAAGTCCTGTGAAGGTGTACCTCAGTTTGGTGACTGCTGTGTTTAGAGCAGAAATTCTAGCTGCAAGAGAGTCTGGGGGACTGGAGTGTGGTTCTTGAGCCTTAAGTGTACAGGAAGTCAGGCTAGAAGCAATTTAGAGTCCTGTAGTATATACCATGTAGGGCCTGAGATTTTATTCTTGTTTTCTGCCTTTACACATGTAACTGACTCTGTGCATTGCTGGAAAAAAAAAAAAAAAAAAAAAACCTGCCATGTTTAGTTTAAAATGCTAGAAGCCAGAGTTATTATTTCTAAGAAATATGTCTCCCTAAGCCACAACTTTTATTTAGTACCTGTCTTAGGAATTTCATTGTTGTGAGGATGAAAATAGTCATGAGTTTTAGCTTATACTACTTTTAGAAATAGTAAAGAAATAATTCATTTAAAAACTATAACTGTCCAATGGTTTTGAATTCATATGCCTATCCATGACCAGACTTTTCTTATAATGCAGAATTATTTTTTGTCAAGTAGCTAAGCAGTAATAAGGGTGTTGAGGTAGCAGATAGATTGCAAAAACATTCTTTTCATCAAATTACTTCAGGAAAAGGAAACTCTTATTTCCAAAACAAGAGATAGGAACAACATTAAGTGAAATAAATGGTGGATATATATAGTCTAAATTAAAATTACTTCCTGTATCTGTTTGATATTATTGTGCTAGCAAAAACCACAAAATCTCAGTGACATACAACAATAATTCTTCACAAACCTGTGGCGTCAGATGGGGTAGCTCTGAGAATGTTGGCTGGCTGACTCTGAGCTACAGATTAGGTCCGGGACTGCTTCACAAGGCAGCCATCCTCTGGACCAGCAAGCAAGCCAAGTCACGCAATTCAAGAGGAATGGCAAAGCCACAAGGGAGCAAGCAAAACCACCAATTCCTCTTAAGGCCTAAGGTTGGAAGTGACTCACTTTAAATTCAGCTTACATTTTATTGACCAAAGCAAGCACATGTTTACACCTGAAGACTAGGTGTAGGAAAGTGTACCGTGCCTTTTATGAAAGGAACTATAAAGTTACATTGCAGAGAACATTGACACAGGGAAGGGATGATGAAGGATTGGGGCCTAAATCAGAGTCTGAATTTTCAAAACGTTTGGGTGGAATTCTGTGGCAACCCAAACACCTCCATTTTCTGATTTGTGACTGATAAATTACCATTAAGCCTAGCCATATGCTAGGATGATGATCTCTGTGATTGAGTTATGTAAATAAATGAATTTACCAGTTGTGCAACTAAGAGAGGTGAGAATGGGGACACCACCCATACTGTAATTTAGTGGAAATTGTAAGATTTCATTATTGTCTTATTCAAAATATTACAAGGAAATTTTTTAAAATCTCACCTCATAAATACAAAAGAACGGTTTGTGAATATTTAGTGTTTACTCAGATCAGTCCCGCTTTACATAACTGTTTATCGTTAGACCCATCACTAATTCTAAAAAGGCTATGATAATAGGTAAGTTTTATGGAACAAGTTTATGCTTCTTGATGAAAGTGGAAACTGAATTTATATGATTCTTTTGACTAAGTTTTTGTAATAAGAATGATGAACAAGAATATGGCCTAATAGCCCTAACCGGTAAGCCTCAGTTAGTTGGTTGGGTGTCATCCGGGGAAGCTAAAGGTGGCCTATTCAATTTCTTGTCAGGTCACATGCCTGGATTGTGGGTTTGTTCCCCTGGTTGGGGCAAGTATGAGAGGCAACTAATTGATGTTTCTCTCTCACATCAATGTTTCCCTCCCATCTTTTTCTCCCTCTTTTCCCCTCCCTCTAAGAATAAAGTAAGTCTTTAAAAAAAAGAAAGAGCATGGGCTAACAATATTCAACTTACTATTACTAGAATGTTCTCTCCTGATGTAGAAATGAAATAGTAAGCTCTAGGTTGCATCCTGAATGAATTAAGTAAGATTTTTAAAAATTGTGATATAATCAACAGATGACATTATATTAGTTTCAGTGTGCAGCATAATGGTTCAATATTTGTATGTATTGTAAAATGATTACCACAATAACTAGTAATGGACAGTTATAAAATGTTTTCTTATGATGAAAAGTTCTGTTAACATCTAAATTTTTTAGCGTCTTTCAAAATTACAATACAGTATTACTAACTATAGTCACTATTCTATACATTTTATCTCCTGGACTTATTTATTTTATAATTGGAAGCTTTTATTTGTTGACCCCCTTTGCCCATTTTGCTCATGCTTAGGCCCCTAACCTTTGACAAACACCAACCTGTTACCTGTATCTATGAATTAATAGTTTTTTAAAAGATCCCTTGTATAAGTGAGATCATATAATATTTGTGTTTTTCTATTCTATTTATTTCATATAGTATAATACCCTCAGGGTCTATACATATTGCAAATAGCAAGTTTTCCTCACTTTTATGGCTGAATAATTTCATTGTATACATTATATAGTTCATCAGTGGACTCCTAGGTTGCTTCTATGTCTTAGGAATCTTTTTGAGTTAGTGTTAAATAATTATTTTTCACAATGTCTTAGATGTAGTATATATATATTTTTTTGTGCAAGAAAGAAGTGTTGAGATAATAACATTTTGGAACCTAGACATGACTAACAGTTAATTCTGTTCTTAGGAGGCAATTTGCTTTAAAGTCATGCTTATAATAGAAAATGGTGGTAGAGAAGTAGCACTTTACCTGTGACTACAAGAAAATGTACCAGAATTACATGCTAGATTTGTGATTTACTTCTTATTTACAATAATTTTAATTACAACTAACATTGAACTCTTTTTAAAAATCAGGCACAGTCTCAAGTCCTTTAGATTGATTATTTAATTTAATCCACCAGCCACCTGATGAGGTAGAAATTCTTATTATCCTTACTTTACAAATTAAACAAGTGCACAAAGGTTCATGTTTTAAATTATCTGTAATTCCCATATACTACTTTTTAAAACAAATGATAACCTTTTTTTTTTTTTTTAAGATTTTATTTCATTATTTTTAGAAAGAGGGGAAGGGAGAGAGGCAGAGAGGGAGAGAGGGAGAGAGACATCAATGTATGGTTGTGTTTCACCTCCCTCCAGCCACAGACCTGACTGGAGACCTGGTTTGCAACCTGGTTATGTGCCCTGGCTGGGGAATCGAACGCGACCTTTGGGTTCACAGGCCGGGGCCTTATCCACTGTGCCACCAGCCAGGGCCCAAATGATAACCTTTTAAAGAAGGAATTTGTACTATCTTTAGGATTAAAAATTTAACAGTCTGTTATATACTATTTGTAAAGCTCTCCTGTCAGAGCTTTACTGTGTATTATGAGAAGGACTGACTCCATTACCTGACCTGGGCAAGTTTTTTAACATCTCAAAGTTTCTGTTTCCTTTGCAAAGTGACTCCAATTACACTTGTTCTACTTTTCACAATTGTTAAGGGAATCAAATGAAATATGTGAAAACAATTTATAAGTCATAAAGTACCTACCAGATAAAGTTAAGAATTTATTATGTACTCAAAATCTTAAAGATTTGCAACTAGAATATTGTAATTATATGTTTTCTGGACAACAAACGGCACATTCATAATCAAAACATTACAAATAACTTTGTATACAAATGTACTTACTCAGAAAATCAAACCATGGCATCACGTTCCATTTGTAATCAATAGTACATAAATAGGTAATACTGCAGCTAAAGTTGACTCTCTATTCTAAGACATTCTATTAAAACAAGAAATGTTTACTAAACAGTATCTTTATTTATATGACATTTTGTATTACCATTTGTTAATGCTGGTTTCTCACAAATATCTGTATAATTAAGATTTTTAATATTAAAACATAGTTAAATAAGGGAAGACTTTATACTGTTCACTCTTAAATCCCCATTGCCTAGAACATTGAGACATAAATATTTGTTAAAATAATGGATGAAATGATACACTGATAATTGGAGGAGAGACTTTAAGAACAGCTGTAACACATAAAAATGTTAAGCATAAATACTGGTAATGTGAGTAATATTTTGAAATTTCTTTGACTCGCATATGTTTGGCAGATTTACCCTTCTTCCTGTTTGCTTTACTTAGGGACGTGCTGCCTTAACAAAAGAGAAAGAGGAATTTGCTCATGAACATGAAGAAATGAAGAACCTAGAAGACATTGTTCAAGAAATAAAACCAACTGCTCTCATAGGTAAAACTCCCTCCCTCCCACAAACCCCACCCCAACCCCATTTTCATCTGATTAGTTTTCTTACTAGTGAATTTTGAGGCATAATTTAGCCTTTTGAAATTCTACCCTTAATGACACATTCACTGAAGCAACAGTACCCTATAGACACTAGCTTTGTTAATTCATGCTATCTTCAGCTGATCCCAGCCGAAGTGTGTGGCCTCTTCTGCCAACTTTGTCAACCTGTTAATTCCTGGCATATTCAGCACTTTTCCAGGCTAGATGGCTCTGGATGGATAGTGGTTCTGAAAGGGGAATGATTTTGCCCCCAAGGACACATTTGACAATGTTTGGAGACATATTTGGTAGTCACAACTGGGGACAGAGGAGGAGGTCAGGGCTACTGACATCTAGTAAGTAGAGACTAAAAATGCACGGAAAGCCCCTCCCAACAAAGAATTGCCCAACCCAAAGTGTTAATAGAGCCAGGGTGGGGAAACACTGAACTAGACCCTCCTTGAAGACGGAAGATTTTACATATCTTTATGTTGCTCATAGCACTTACATGTGTGCATTGAGCATGTACACAATAAAATGTTTATTATGGCCAAGTTTAATGTGGTTGAAAAACTCAGAGCAAGTCATTAAACTTTATCTCTTATTCTATGAATATATAATATCAGCTTTTATTTTGTACATGTTCCATTCCTAGAAGCTCTCATGAAGCAGATGACAATATTTAAAATAAAGATGATAGCATAATAGACCTGGAACTGTAGGCAGCCTTTACTACTGTATTTTACAAATCTTGTAGTTTTTTCATTTATATTATGAAAATTATTTTGTTCTTTTATAATTCTTTCAATCATACTTTAATTTTGAATTGGATGATTATCTTAAATGCTAGCAGTGATTTATAAAACAATTACTTTATAGCATCAGAAACTGAAATCTACTCAGATAAATTTTTTTATAAAGTGGTAATATATATTGGACACATTTTAATTTTCTGTTATAAATCCATATAAAAATTCCCAGAGATTAGTCAGCAGCTCAATGTATTATGAGTCAAATGAAACTTTTGGGTTGGCCAAAAAGTTCATGTGTATTTCTTCTGTAAAATAAAACATATTTTTTATAATTTTCATCAATAGCTTTACTGATTTGGATATTTTAAGTATGTTGGCTCTCTCCAACATATTATAATGTTGATTATTCTCAATTAATGTCTCCATTTGATTGCTATCAACTTCAACTGGTCTCCCCGGCTGAGGAGCATCATTCAGCAAGAAATCTTCAGCATGAAACTTTGCAAACCACTTTTGACACATTTGATCAGTCACAGCACCTTCTCCATGCACTGCAAAAATCTTTTTCTTTTTTTTTTTTTTGTATTTCAGTTATATTTTTACCTTTCTTGAAATAATAAAGCATCATATTCTGAAAATATTGCTTATTTTCTTCCATCTTCAGTCTTAAAATGGCTACACACAAATTCACAATTTTAATGTTTTTAAATGAACACTTATTATGACAGCTGTCACAATACAATCTAACAAAATTGTTTCAAACGAAGTTAAAACGAAGTGCAACTAGAACCATTGTATGGAATAAAACCAAATAGACTTTTTGGTCAACCCAATATAACCCTAAAGATCATTGGCATTAATAAACTTATCTATTTTGTTACTTTAATACAAATATTTTATATTTTATGTAGGCTCTGTTTGAAAATGGCCTGACTTCTCATTGTTTGTTGGACATGAGCTTCTTGGATTAACCAATGATAGTCATATTTTACTGGTTCCTCATTTCTACTTTAGGAGTTGCTGCAATTGCCGGTGCATTCTCCGAACAAATTCTCAAATATATGGCTACCTTCAATGACCGGCCCATTATTTTCGCTTTGAGTAATCCAACCAGCAAAGCAGAGTGTACTGCAGAGCAGTGCTATAAAGTAACCAAGGTAAAGCAAAAGTATAACTGATATTTTAATAATTAACAGTTGATTCACTATGCAGGAGCTTAGTATATCAATGGAGCTTACCACTTAACTTTTAAAAATTATAAAACCAAAACTGAAAGAAAAGTAAACAGGTCAGAAGGGGTAAGGACCATTTTCTAGAATGTTGTTGTAAAAATTCTCTTCTTCAGCAAAATGAAGTAAACTTTGTAACGTTTTGTGGATAATTTTCCTCAATTGATTTGAAATTATCTATGGTTTAAACAAAGAAAAATTAAAAAAAGAAAAAGCTTGATTCTAGATGCTCATTAAAATAATTTTAACTAGCTATTCCCAAACACTGACGCATACGATATGAAAACCACAGTCTTATTTTTGCTTTGCTAAACCTGGGGTTTGGATTCTGACTCCCTGGGTGGAGCATCTGGGCAGCCATTTGACATCCGGCCAGGTTGGCACAGGGGCCCTCAAAGCCTCAGTGCTTCACTGTTTCCAAAAACGTGGCACATTTATACTATATTTGTATTAATAGATATTTGACGGATATGTTGACAAGAGCCTTCTTCCCTTTAAGGGCTTGAAAAGATCACTAAAACAAAACAGATGTCTAACACGTTTATTTTGGAAATAAATCCAAAATGAATAGAAAAAGTAAGCATGGCACAAAGTCATAAGTCAGACCTTGCTACCTCCACCTCTTTATATTATTTTCTTAAATGCTTCCTATGAGATTTAATGAAATTTTGGCAAGAGCTACTCCATTGTTTATTTGGGATGCTGTCAATGCCCTCAGTAATGGAAATTTTTATCTCATCTCTAGATTGGGGAATTTGAATCATCAGTAGTCCTTCAATCCTTTACGAAGTAAAGAAACAAACTGACAAAATTTTAGCAATGCACATAGTAGGCACATTAAGTGTTTAAATAATCATTTCAGGCCCTGGCTGGTAGCAAAGTAGATAAGGCACTGGCCTGCGAACCCAAAGGTCACTGGTTCAATTCCCAGTTAGGGCACATAACCAGGTTGCAAGCCAGGTCTCCAGCCAGGTCTGTGGCTGGAGGCAGGTGAAAGGCAACCATACATTGATGTCTCTCTCCCTCTCTGTCTCTCTCCCTTCTTCTCTCTCTGGAAATAATAAATAAAGAATCTTTAAAAAAAATAATAATCATTTCATTTTGGTATGTCCTAATAGGCCTTAAGAGTTTATAGACCCTTCTGTAACAGACATAAACAAATTAGCTAAATTTATATAGTTGTTTTTAAGTTTGAATGCATCTGATATAAATGGCCTATACTTTCTAATGATCATGTTTAATGTTCTCTGTTGTTATACATAAATTTGAAAGTTACTTGAGACTGAAAATTTGAACACTGGTTCAGCCAAAGGATTTTAGAACAAGGAAAGGTCTGCTAGTCGCTGGCTGTTCAGCCCCCACTGCTGCAGGCCCAGGTGAGGTTAAGGTTAAACATGCAAAAGAAATTATTGAACCTTAAAAACCTGTACCAAAAGTTTTTTATGGAGACATTTTCTTCCCCATATTAACAATTCATTTATTGAATGCCATTCTTCTATAAAATATGAGCATTACGAATAATGGGCAAGAGGAGTCGGAGTTGCAGTAAAGGTGGGGAGGACATTAAACAAGTGTAAATAGTATTTCAGGACTCTGCTATAAATTTTCAAAGGTGTATGTACGTATCAAATAATATGTATGAGTGTTTATTGAAGGTATATATCAAATAATATAGATACATTAGAAAGTTATTTGTAATAACACATTTTATCTGTTGAACAGAGCTGAAGGTATACAACTTGTCTGAAAATAAAACCTAATACATAATTGTATTTATAGACACCTCGTTGAGAATTTTTACTTTTTTTTCATCTATTCTTTTATAGGTTGAATTATTATACAACTTTACCTTTTTACAAAAGATATATGAGGATGTTGGTTAAAAATGAATAAGTTAATATTAATATCATAATGGGGTTAAACTCTAGATCAGCAATTTTCAACCAGTGTGTCTCAAGAATTTTTAAAGAGTGCTGTGCCTTAAGAACAAACTGACAGCTGTCAGCAGGGAGGGGGATTTCAGGGCTGGGTGAAAAAGGTGAGGCTATTAAGTGAAAAAAACAAAAAAGCACCCTCATAGACACAGATAATAGCATGATGATTACCAGAGGGAAATGGGGTGTGGGGGGAGGTAGAAGAGAGTAAAGGGGGGATAAATGGTGGTGGAAGGAGACCTGACTTGGGATGGTGAACATACAATATAATATACAGATGGTGTATTATAGAATTATTCACCTGAAACCTATATAATTGTATTAACCAGTGTCACCCCAATATATTCAATTAAAAAATGAAATTTTAAAACATGCAATACTTGACTTTTTAGTTAGGCGCACTGACCTCTTTTCCCTTAGAGTGTCAAATAAAAAGAAATGACAGTGACCAACACAATAGCCATCTGGTATGAAAGTCCTGTCTTGAACCGTAAATATATAGGTCATATAACAGAGTTGCATTTTATTGGTCATGTCACATAATAAGTTTATATCAGATTAGTTAATTCTTGGTACCAGAAATCCTTATATATAAGTAAAGGCACCTGCTTTTTAAAAAAGTCACTTTGAAGCAAAAAGAGTAAGTAATTGCTACTATTATTTTTTTGTAAGTCAAGATGATAATTATTTTTTGTCAAATGAAAAAAAATATTTTTTGCATTCTCAGATTGTGATGCTTTATTTGCTGAGTTTCCTGTCCCTATTTTAGAAGCCCAAATGTTTTTAACTGTGTCTCCACCCTCACCCTTACAGATCAGACAGATGCTCTGTCCCCTTTAGTGCAGCAGCATGGAGCACAACTAGCAGGCCCAAGTTAAGGCCATCTTGAAGTATGTAAGACATGAGGTTCCTCACAAACATTATGACAAAATATTAAGACAGTTTTTGATAATTATTGATAATTTAATCTTACTTCCTAATCCCACTTGTTCTAATGGGTTTGTTTCCTATATGATTTTCCATGTAATTCTTCACAATATAAAAATATATTAAATTTGTTCCAGTAATTATGTTGAAATATGTTGGTCTCTAAACTAACCTGAAATGTTATTCTTTGTAATTCTCTAATACTATCATTTTTACCTTCAAACATCTATATTGGACACCTATATAGAAATGGTTAATAGACTATAGGTTGGACCACTGCAGAGAAGAGTGGCACCAGGTCTTCGGGTGTCCTGTGCTTTGTACATTTTTCCTAGGAGTAGAGAGGTGGAGGACAGTAATAATCACCTACTTAAGAGCGTTTGGCCAACATCATAAAATGTTGCCCAAACTTACTTGGGAGTTAATGAAAAATTAAACTTCTTTCTCCATACTCATATGGGCTGGTTCTGTTCTGATACATTTGTTTTGAGATAATCCTGCTTCCTTTAAAAACTGTCTGTGTTGTAGGGGTGTGCCATTTTTGCCAGTGGCAGTCCTTTTGATCCAGTCACTCTTCCAAATGGGCGGACCCTGTATCCTGGCCAAGGCAACAATTCCTACGTGTTCCCTGGAGTGGCTCTTGGTGTTGTGGCATGTGGACTGAGACACATCACAGATAAGATTTTTCTCACTACTGCTGAGGTACCATAAAATCCTCTGATTCCCCAAGGCTGTAAAATGTAGGTTGTCTAATGTTTTCTGTATCTAGTGCAATCTCAGCTCATTCCCTAGAAGTTGTAGCTGAAGAAGAACAAATCTTTCCCAGTGAAGAATAAGGGGCTAATAGCAGGTTCACTTGTAAAAGATTATTCTTCAGTAACCAGGAAGAAAAAAGTGTTCTGATTTCTTAAATGGAACCCTTTTTTATCATTATACTTCCAATCAGATGCTGTGACATAGATTAAACAGTATTTAGGAAGGTTAACAACCCTCCTAAATAATGGCATTTTGAAGATTTAACCTGAAAGCCTGATTTGGTATAGTGAAGAAGTGTTCCTCATTCAGAGTTCATTGTGGAGAACAGAAACCACTCTAGTTTTTTAAGTAGAAAGAAATTAAAACAGGGAATTTGGTGTTTCTAAATTCATTAAAAGGACAGAAGTGGGTTCTAGTGGGGGCCTTCAGAAAATCACAAAGAAGACCCACTAGGGAAGCTCTGCTAGGCTCCTCCTGTTAAGAACTGTGGGCCCTGGTTGGGTACTTGTTTGGTGAAAGTATCATCATGATAGACTAAGGTTGCTGGTTCCATCCCCGGTGAGAGCACATAGGAGAATCAACCAATGAATCCATAAATAAGTGAAATAACGTTTCTCTCTCTCTTTCTCTGTCTCTCAAATCAATAAATAAAAAAAAAAATTTTAACTGTGAAAACTGAAATTTAACCCTATTTGCAAGCTAACAAATTAGCCCATCACAACACATAAATGCTGGCCAAAAAACCCAAAAAAACAAAGGACTTGATTACTTACGGCACAAGAGGTAACATGAACTTCAGGTTCGCATCAGTTCCCCTCACCTTCAAGCCTCAGGAAGATGATACAGTGATTGCACATAGAGTTGTAAAATCATGAGCTTTTGATAATAAGAATGTTCATCTAGTTGGTACCATGCTTGAAGACAATGCAAATAATGAGTGAATATTTGAGTGAATTTCTCCTCTTAAAGTTAAACCACCATGCATCATTATAACTGAACTGAACCAAATAACAACTGATCAATACTCAATAAGAACATCAACAGAGATCCTTACGTTACTGATGTGCTTTAGAGGAGTGTAGTAATCCCAGTTTAGGGCTCTGTGCTCCATGTCACACTGTGAGATCAGGTGTCTGGAGGCTATAGTGTTCTGCGTTGTCACTGCATTAAAAGCAGGGCAGCAGATGTCTCAGAGTTTCCTTAACTCCAGAAGTTTTGTTAAACATGAGGAGATATCTAATTACTAAAAGACCTTTTCAATGTTATTACATTAAGGAAAGTATAGCCATTGTATTTTACAGCAGATACATCATAAGGAAGAAGATGATCTTTCTACTCAGAGCCACTGTTTTCTTTCCTACATAACTCCAGCACCCCCTAGCGACAGATTTCATGAAAAAAAAATTTTCCGCTTACTGTCCAGGAAAAGTAATACCAAAAAAATTTGAAGAAAAATAAAGCATGTTGATGCCAGCAGTGTTATTCTCATCATCGTTAGTGATCTCTCTAGCTAAATCTTTTGTCCTTCCCTCTTTCCTCTCAGTCTTCAACACCGTGCTCCTGCTTTTCACACCACCTTGCTGCTCTCATTGTCTCCTTCCATGTCCTTCTTAGCTAGGAGCATTATTTTGTCCTTTTTTTCTTCCCCTTTTCTTTTTGATCTCAGAGATCTCATCCATCCTCTTGCTTCCATGATCTTCATTCAAAAAGTGGCCACATCCGTGTATCTCTGTTATCATTGCTGTATCTCCAGTTACCTAATAGGGTTTCCACAGAAATGCCCTGCTGTTTGCTTCCACACAGGATGCATCTTCCCTCGCCTTCAACACTTGCAGTTGTTGCTCCCATTCTAACCGGCTCTAAGCTGTGGTGCCTTAGCCACGGCTGGTGGTGGTTGTCAAACCCATCAATGTTTAAGTTTCATTCCTAGTTGTACTATGCCCTCTAGTTTCATGTTTTAAACAAAGAAGTGTTGCCTTATACTTAAATTATAAATTAATCTTTTATAAAAAGAGGGTCCTGCATATACTTCCTTCAGAATACCGGAGCACCTTCTAGCACAATGCTAAAGTGCACAGCAGAAACTGAGTAAATATTTATTGAATTGAATTGAATAGAGTCACATATCTTAGTGATGCTCCCATTCTAACCAGCACCATAGCTTAGAAGCCAGACATTCTTTTCATTCTCCCTCCTCCCAAAGTCTTCAAATTCACCATGCATACATACTTCCATGTAACTGCTCCATCTGTTATCTCCTCCTATTTATTCTCCTGTCTGGGAAACTGAAAATTATCCACCATCTATCCAAGCCCATCCTTTGGGCCACGGCTTTGGTCCCACCTCATCCTTTTGTGACTACCCTGGCTCTCCTGGGTCTTTCTCCTTAGCCACAGCTGGTAGTTATCATCAAACCCATCAGTGTTTTAAGTTTCATTCCTAGTTGTTTTATGCCCTCGAGTTTCATGTTTTAAACAAAGAAGTGTTGCCTTTTAATTAAATTGTAAATTAATCTTTTATAAAAAGAGGGTCCTGCATATACTTCCTTCAGAGTACCAGAACACCTTCTAGCACAATGCTAAAGCACACAGCAGAAACTGAGTAAATATTTATTGAATTGAATTGAATAGAGTCACATATCTTAGCAAGAAGAATGACTATAATACCACATATACTCACTGCTACCAGGTCCTAAAAAGAAGAAAGTCCTTTCCATCTAGATTACATTTGTAGTTAACAAAAGTAACATATACAAGGTCTAGGTGAATTTTTTTTGTCTGGCAACTTGAAATAATTGTGAGTATTATTGTAAAAATCCTAGTTAGATACCTTACAGAACTGGAAATCCCATGGACTGGCACTAATGCCAAAGGCTATTTCTGAACAGTTTTATATCACACAGATTGTTGGCTTTCCTAGTGTTCCGGACAGCCTTCTGGGCCTCTACTGAGGGCACCCCAGGCTCTCCTGGCTCTGTGTGGTGTGTGCAGCTGCCTGCCCACATCTGGGGGGCAAGCCCTGGCCTCGGATCCTCACACGCCCCTCTGCGATCCCCTGCTTCTGTCCTTTTAGTCACCCACCCCCACCTCCTCTCTGACCTCCCAGAGGACACTAGAAATGATTACCACAACAGCCTCTGGAGGAAACGTCAATTTTTTTAGTCACTGGATAAATGAAAATGTATCTGCCATTATTAAAATGAAGAAAGATGATTTGAAAGCAGCCACAGTGTAGTTAGGTAGAGAGCCACCAATGGCTTTATCAAAACAACAAATAGCTTTGAGCCAATATTCAGCAATCTAACCATCCCCAATCTTTTAAAATTGATACTGTGTTCCATTCTGCGGGGACAGGCAATGGTGTTGAATACCAACAATGTGCCAGTGGTAATAGGGGCAATATACATCTGTCATGTAAACAATTGAAAAGTTTTTAAAGTTGATTGGCTATGTCCCTCTAGGGTGTCAAAGTGGGGAGCTGCCAGCATTTCATGGTACAGTGGAAAAGGAAATGGATTAAGTGGAAACCCAAATTCTGTGTCCATCTTTTTCACTAAGTGTGTGACACCACCAATCACCAAGCCTCTCTGGGCTCAGGTTTTCCATTGATAAAGGGGAGATGAAATTAGATGATCGCGTTACCGTGATCTGCGTCTGTACATGATCATGTATGTGACCATTTACCTAGTTTTCTCATACCCTTCCTATTGTACGGGGTAAAATACAAACATTTTTGTCTGTTTTTTTTTTAAAGGTCATAGCCCAGCAGGTGTCGGACAAACACTTGGAAGAGGGCCGGCTTTATCCTCCTTTGAACACCATCAGAGATATTTCTCTGAAAATCGCAGAAAAGGTAAAATTATACTTGTTCAATCTCATTATTTTTCCTTTCTTCTTTTGCTAAGTATGCATTTTTAGGTATTAAAAATCTACTTTCTTGAAATTTCTATGTCAGAAGGCACAGTGCCTGGGCAGAGCTTAGAAACTATGTTTGATCTGTAGGAATGGAAGATTTGGGCTGAATCATTAATTTCCGTATCATTCTTTTCCTCTCCTCTAAGTAATTCATTAGGGTTTTCTTTCAGTTAGGTCTCCTCTACTTGACATTTTTAAGTTAGTATCTTCCGTATCACAATTATGGAAGTTGCCAGAGTATTGCAGATGTGGTCAAGTGGCCTTGAGTCACTACACCGCCTGCGTGTCTCTGTCTCCATGATGTGTGGCATCTGAAAGATCACAATTGATACAACTGGGCAGAAGTGATGATGTCAGAGAACTCAAAGCTGTTGGGGCAGCAGAGGAGCTATGGACGGAATCATCCAAGAAGAACCTAAAGGCAGAGAAAGGCTCCATAACTAAGAGAAATGAACATCCTTCCAGTATAATTGTGTTAGTTTACTAGGGTTGCCATAACAAAACACCACAGACTGGGTGATTGAGACACAAATTATTTTCCCACAGTTCTAGAGGCTAGAACTTTAAGGTGAAGGCATAGGTGGGTCTCATTTCTGTGACAGCCTCTCTTCGTGGCTTGTAGATGGCTGACTGCTTCTCGGTGTCCTCAGGTGGTCTTTCCTCTGCATGTGTGCATCCCTGGTGTCTCTCTGTTCAGACCGACCCTTCTTATAAAAACACCAGTCTGCCTAAACAGCCTCAGTTTACCTTAATTACCTCTTAAAGGCCCTATTTCCAAATACAGTCACCTTCAGAGGTGCTGGGGGTTAAGGCTTCAACATTTTGGAATAATATAGTTCAGTACGTAATAGTAGTTATATATTTAAACTAGGCTTTCTTCATCTCAGGCACATTTTGGCTGGATAACTGTTTGTTGTGGGGGCCTGTCCTGGGCATTGTAGCACATTTAGCAACATCCCTGGCCTTTTTCTACCAGATGACAGTAGCCTCTGCACAGTTGTGACAACCAAAAATGTTTCCAGATGTTGCCAAGTGTTTCCTCAGAGGCAAAATTGTTTCTGGTTGAAAATCAAAGCTGTCAGCAAGTTTATCAAAAACATGACACCAGTTAGGATCCATATGTCATTATTTATCTTGCTGATTGAGGGTAAATGAACTAATCTTTCAAAGTATCTTTAGATAATCTGTTTGGTTATTTATTTATAAGAGTATGCTCATATTTTCTCCAAATGTGTATCTACCAGTTTTTAACTGTTTAAATTGTTATTACATTGAACAGTAGTTGGAATGATAAGAGAGCAAGTATGGAAAGGAAAGAAAACCAAAGATAGAACATAGTTTCTGTCTAGAAGAAAGAAAGCAGTTTTGAAGAGAACTGGTTGTGATTTTAAGAAGAGACTGAAGACTGAGAAGCGTGTCAGAAATTAGAGAAGGCACACTTTCAGGATGGGGGTGGAAGCTGTGATCAAAAGAATCAAATCCTGATGAGAAAAACTAGTTTGAATGATGACAACTTTT
This sequence comes from Noctilio leporinus, assembly GCA_004026585.1. Classification (NCBI taxonomy): domain Eukaryota; kingdom Metazoa; phylum Chordata; class Mammalia; order Chiroptera; family Noctilionidae; genus Noctilio; species Noctilio leporinus. Next base: position 70,821 of record PVIW01002349.1, on the reverse strand, counting down.
ATTTATACTTAAGTCATCAGAAACTTTTACAAAAGCAGTTTCAATATGAAAAAAAGTCCAGAAGCCTGGAGAGAATTAGGAAGGCAGAACAGTCTAAGCCAGTCTCCCAGTGAGTTTGGCATTGACAGGCAGGAGAGTGAAGATTTCACTGCGACAGAGGATCGTTAAGATAATGAGTCCTGGGAGCAGAAAGAGGAATGAAATTCCACATAGTCTATGTCAGAAGTGAAACAATGCATTTTATTATGAAAGTAATATAGCCATTACAGAGAGGCACAAGGGATCTTTTTGGAGTGTTGGGAATGTTTTGAAACTTGATGTGGTAATAATTGTACAACTCTGTAAACTTTTAAAAAATAATAATTGAGTTGTATACTTAAAATGGTTAGTTGAATTTTTGTGGTAAGTGAATTATAGCTAAAAGATTGTTCAAAAAGTAACACTACCACATCATAGGCATTTCGGAAATAGAAAAGAAGAAAATACCTACTATTCTACCTTTCTAACATAAGCAGTATTATCTTTTTGTTGTGTGTGCTTCCAGTCTTTTTCATTTTTTTGCTTTTTTCCCAAACATTATTATAATAATGTGGGGTGTAATACAAACCTTTTTTTTCCTGACTTTTTCATAAACATTTCTCCATAGGACAGCATATTCTATTTAATCATAACTTTTCATAAATGCATAATTTTACATTAAGAAGAGATACTTATTGAAAAATTTTTCTAATAACCTTCAAAATCACTTACCCAAATAAGTCTGTCATACAAATAGCTCCCCAGTGAAACTAGAGTGAGTTTAAGAGCAAATGTGAAGTGATTCATTTTGACAAGAGGGACACTCCATTCTAATCAGAGAGGATATTTGAAGATAAAGAGGAGATAGTTGGAGTTGATGAAAGGAGAAAGTGAGATGTTTTCTCTGATTAGCTGAAAATTTCTCAGTTGAATGATGAGAGTTAAATGGAGATTTGGCAAGGGGATGGTTTGAAGTGTCTCGTGGGAATATGAGAAGTTCTTTTTTGTTTTTTGTTTCTTTTTTAAAGAGGGTAAAAGCATAATGTGTAACTGCATGGGCTCAAATAAGGTTAGGAGGAGTAGGACATTACAGGAGATGGCCATGAAAGGACAAAGCCCGCTCCGGGTGAGGGTTCCCTAGTGGGGCACTAGTATGGAGAGAATGACAGAAGGTGTGGAAGCAAGAGATGCTCTGATACCGGGAGGAAGCATTGAGGCTGCCCGTGGGGTCCTGCTGATGAGGTGAGCAGGCTCAGGAGACGCTGGGCTAAAGAGATTTTGTACGAGGCTGTGGTCAGAATGGGGGTTGTTAAAACCGCAAGATGTCTGAGGTTAAATTTAGTAGGGATATTATATTTAATCCAAGTTTACCACTGTCTTATCTGAGAAATTCTGGCAGCTCAGCCATGATTAAATCTCTACCATGCACACTTTCCTTTGACGCCAATATTCTAGTTGCCTCTTGCTATGTAATGTATAATTTTGTTTTCATTTTATATCTTCGTGTTTGTGTGCTTTTATAATATAGGTTAATTTTTTGAAAATAGTCAAGATATAAATTATAAATTGATTTTTGAAACAGCAACTTTTGACATGTGCTCACTGTCACCTCTGTTCATTAACTAATATTCTTTTTCGATTTCTAGATTGTGAAAGATGCGTACCAGGAAAAGACAGCCACAGTTTATCCTGAACCCCAAAACAAGGAAGCGTTTGTCTGCTCTCAGATGTACAGCACCAGTTATGACCAGATTCTACCTGATTGTTATTCCTGGCCTGAAGAGGCCCAGAAAATACAGACCAAACCTGAATAGGAGCATAATGATTGACATTTCTAACTCTGTTAATCAGATCTTGAAGTCTTTCTATAATTTTTAAAGATTGGAATCTTTTATAATGATTTATAATATCCTAGATTAAGATAATTTTACTTCAACAATCTAAAAATTTATGGGAAACTATTACTATACTTTAGGGTAAACATCACACTAGACAGTTTTTCTTTATTTACTTCCTGGTTATTTGATTTCTATCTTATTTTGCCCAAGTTCTGTTTAAAAGCTGTTGTACCTACTACTGAGAAACTGAATTGTTTTCAGATAGAAAAACTAATGAGAAGACCAAAATTAGTAATAAATTGATATGATTAAAATGAAAACCCATAATTTTTGTTGACTATTTTGTTAAATATATATATATATATATATATATATATATATACAGAGAAATATATTTAGACATAGATGAACCTTTGCTACAAGCAGAAACCATACATACTGTTGCCTAGAGAAATACAATTTCTCAGGTATTTTTTATTCCAGTTCTAAACTATATTTGTTCTTTTAGTAAACTGAATTCTAGTATTTCTGAGAAAGTTTACGGTGCCTTACACAGCATTAGATTTTAATCTTCTTTCCCTGTTGCTACATCTTATCGCCCTTGCCTCCACGAGAGCACCTTGTTTCAGGGCCTTTCCTTCCCCTAAGTGCCCTGTCCTTCAGCGCCACACTACCTGCCTGGCCTTTGAGGACGATGGCTCCTGCCCTGAGGTAGGTACCTTCAATTCAGCCCAGCCTGAGCAGTGGGAAGAGCTGAGAAGAGAGTAGATAAGTGCCTTACAAAGGGCTGTCTGCAGAGTCAACCTCTTAGGACAAAGGTCTCCCGAGCCAGGAGCAAGAGCATGGTTCCCAGACCAGCTTGTTCCCAGTTCAGTGATCTGCTCTCCTGTTCTCTCAGTTGGATTTGTGTGGGTAATCAAGAGCTCATTGTGTTGTTACACTGAACATAATTTCCTCTGAACTTGGAGAAAAGTTTGTGACCATTTCCCCAATGTCAGAAATTATCTTTATATTAGATATTAAAATATTCTGATTACCATTAGTAGTTATAACCAAGAACTTCATGTTCGTTTCAAGGTTTACTTTAGAAATTAATCACTAAACCAATGGAAACAATTTTAAATTCAGAAGCTCAGATACTATAACATTTGTTACTTATTAGAATTTTGGGGAGAATTTTCTAGTTTTGAAGTAATGATTTTAAAGATTATAAAGAGATGTTCATGGTAAACTGTACTATAAAAGTGATTTTATTGGAAGTTGAAGGTTACACACAAAATGTATTAAATGTGAGTGGAAGGGATGAGTTTTGAAGGTAACATTCAGTCAAGAATTTCCTCAACATAGTTGTTTTTGAAAAAATCCAGAACACCTGTTTTTTTTGTCTATTTCTATGTTGTCTTGTAGCTCTAACTCAATGTACTTACCTGTGCAAAGATTTATTAAAGCATAGGAAAACTGAATGAATAAAATTACAAAATAATTATTTTTTCTTGTAAGTGTTGTTGCATTTTAAAATAATGCCTGGTCTTTTTTAAAATTAATTTATTGTTGTATTACATCTATCCTATTTTTCCCCCACTGCTTTCCCCTGCCCCACCCTCCCTGTCCCCTCTCCCAGTCAGTCCCACGTGCTGTCCAAGCCCATGGGTCATTTATACTAATTCCTTGACTAAACGGTTCCCTTTCTTTGCCTCTTTCTCCTTCTCTCCCCTCCCCTCTCACTCTGAAAGTCTGTTTCTTGTTTCCATACCTCTGGTTCTATTTTGCTTGTTTGTTTTGTTCGTTAGTCTCCTGTATTGGGTGAGGTCATATGGTATTTGTCTTTCACTGACTATCTTATTTCACCAAACATAATACTCTCTAGTTCTAAAGGTAGTTTCTTCTTTCTTTTTGCTACATAGTACTCCATTGTGTAAATGTACCAAAGTTTTTGATCCATTCATCCACTGAAGGGCACTTAATGCTGTTTCCAGCATTTGACTATTGTAAATAGCACTGCTATGAACATAGGGGTGCACAGGTTCTCCTGAATTGGTGTTCCAGAGTTCTTTAGGTATAGTCTTTGAAGTGGAACTGCTGGGTCAAAAGGCAGTTTCATTTTTAGTTTTTTGAGGAGACTCCATTCTGTTTTTCATACTGGCTGCACCAGTCTGCATTCTCACCAGCAGTGGAGTTCCCTTTTCTCCATGCCCTGGCCAGCACTTGGTTGTTGATTTGTTGATGATAACCATTCTGACAGGTGTGAGGTGGTATCTCATTGTAGTTTTAATTTGCATCTCTCTGGTGGGCTAGTGATGTTGAGCATTCTTTCATATGCCTCTGGGCCTTTGTATATCCTCCTTGGAGAAGTGTCTGTTCATGTCCTTCACCCATTTTTTGATTGGGCTGTCTATCTCCCTGGTATTGAGTCATATAAGTTGTTTATATATTTTGGAGATCAAACCCTTGTCTGAAGTATCATTGGCAAATATGTTTCCCATACATTTAGTTCCATTTTAATTTTGCTGATATTCTCTCTAGCTGAGCACAACCTTTTCAGTTTGATGTAGTCCCATTTATTTATGTGTTCCTTTATTTCCCTTGCCCTTGGAGAAGTATTGGGTGAAAACATTGCTGTGTGGGATATCTGAAATTTTACTGTTTGTTTTCCTCTATGACATATATGGTGGTATGGCTTATGTTTAAGTCCTTTATCCATCTTGAGTATATTTTGGTGTATGGTGTAAGTTGGTGGTCTAGCTTTATTTTTTTTGCATGTCCCTGTCCAATTCTCCCAACACCATGTATTGAAGTGTCCATTTTCACTCCATTTTATGTTCCTTCACCCTTTGTTGAATGTTAATTGACCATAGAGTCCTGGGTTTATTTCTTGGCTCTCTATTATGTTCCATTGATCTGTATGACTGTTCTAGTGCCAGAGACAGACTATTTTGATTACAATGACTTTGTAATATAGTTTGATATCTGGTGTTGTGATTCCTCCTACTTTGTTTTTCTTTCTCAAGATTACTGTAGCTATTCAAGGTCATTTTTGGCTCTGTATAATTTTTTAAAGAATTTGTTCTAGGTCTGTGAAATATGACATTTGTATTTGAATAGGGATTGTGTTGAATCTATAGATGGCTTTGGGTAGTAAGGGCATTTTAATTTTTCCCACCCATGAATATGGTATATGCTTCCATTTATTTGTATCTTCCTTAATTTCTTTCTTCAGTGTTCTGTAGTTTTCTGAGTATAAGTCTTTTACCTCCTTGGTTAAGTTTATTCCTAGGTACTTCATTTTTCTTGTTGCTGTATTAAATGGGATTTGTTTCCTAGTTTCTGTGATGTTTCATTGTTGGTATACAAAATTACCTTTGATTTCTGAATATTGACTTTATGTTCAGCTCTTTTGCTAAATTTGCCTCTTAGGTTGAATAAGTTTTTGGTGGAGCCTATCGGGTTTTCTATGTATACTATCATGTCATCTGCAAATAATGACAGTTTGACTTCCTCCTTTCCAATTTGGATGCCTTTGATTCCTTTTTCTTACCTGATTGCTATAGCTAGAACTTCCAAAACAATGTTGAACAGAAACGGAGAAAGTGGACAGCCTTATCTTGTTCCTGATCTTAGGGGGAAAGATTTAGTTTTTTCCTATTGAGTATGATGTTGGGTGCAGATTTCTCATATATGGTCTTTATTATGTTGATGTATGCTCCCTCTGTTCCCACTTTGCTGAGCATTTTTATCATAAATGGGTGCTATACTTTATCAAGTGCTTTTTCAGCATCTATTAATATGATCATATAATTTCAGTCTTTTGTCTTTCATGAAAACATAAATCAATATTAGGTTTATTGATTTGCAAATATTATACAATCCTTGAATTCCTGGGATAAATCCTACTTGATCATGGTGTATAATCTTTTAAATGTATTTCTGTATCTGGTTTGCCAATATTTTGTGGAGAATTTTAGCACCTATGTTCATCAGAGACATTGGCCTGTAGTCTTCTTTTTGTTGTGTCTTGACCTGGTTTTGAGATTAGAATAATACTGGCCTTATAGAAAGAGTTTGGGAGCCTTCCCTCTTCCTGGATTTTTTGTAATCGGTTGAGAAGCATAGGAGTTAGTTCTTCCTTAAATGTTTGGTGAAATCTTCCTGTGTAGACATTTGTTCCAGTGCTCTTGTGCTTTGGGAGTTTTTTGATTACTGCTTCAATTTCACTAGTTGTTATGGGTCTATTCAGGCTTTCTGCTTCTTCTTGATTCAGTTTTGGAAGATCATATGTTTCCAGGAATTTGTTCATTTCACTCGGGTTGTCAAGTTTCTTGTCATATAGTTGTTTGTAATAATTTCTTACAAGTATTTGTATTTCCATGGTATCTGTTGTGATTTCTCTTTCATTTCTAATTTTATTTATTTGTGTCTTTTTTTTTTTTCTTGATGAGTCTGGCTAAAGGCTTGTCAATTTTGTTTATCTTTTTAAAGAACCAGCTCCTGTTTTTATTGATCCTTTGAATTGTTCTTTTAGTCTCTATGTCATTTAATTCTGCTCTAATCATGATTATTTCCTTCTGTCTACTTGCTCTGGGCTTTATTTGTTGTTGTTCCTCTAGTTCTAATAGCTTTATGGTTAGGTTGTTTATTTGAGCTTCTAATCTTTTTTTTTTTTTTCTTTCTTTTTAAATTTTTTTTTTTTTAAGATTTTATGTATTATTTTCAGAGAGAGGGGAAGGCAGAGAGGGAGAGAAATGTCAATGTTGGTTGCCTTTCACCTGCTCCAGCTATGGACCTGGCTGGAGACCTGGCTTGCAACCTGGTTATGTGCCCTGGCTAGGAATTGGACCAGCGACCTTTGGGTTTGCAGGCTGGCGCCTATCCACTGAACCACCAGCCAGGACTTTCTAATCTTTTTTAGGTAGGCCTGTATAGCTATGAACTTCCCTCAGAGGAATGCCTTCACTGTGTCCCATAGGTTTTGGACTGTTGTGTCTTCATTTTCCTTTGTTTCCAGAAACTTTATATCTTCTTTGATCTCATTGTTAACCCATTCATTATTTAATAGCATGTTATTTAGTTTCCATGAATTAGAGTGTTTTGTTTTCCTTTAGATTGGTTTCTAGTTTCAAGCCATTGTGATCTGAAAGTATGCTTGGTATGATTTCAAATTTCTTGAATTTGTGGAGGCTTGTCTTGTGTCCTACCATGTGGTCTATCTTTGAGAACGTTCGATGTGCATTTGAAAAGAATGTGTATTTTGCTTCTTTATGGTGAAAAGGCCTGTATATATCATTTAAGTCCATTCCAACTAGAGTGTTGTTCAATGCCACAATCACCTTGGCTTTTTTTTTCTTAGAAGACCTGTCCATTGTTGATAACAGACTATTAAAATTTCTGCTGTAGTGTGTTGCTGCCTATATCCATCTTGAAGTCCTCCAAGATTTTGCTTATATATTTGGGGGTTCCTATGTTGGGTGCATAGGAACCCAACATATGTTTGCAAGGGTTATATTTTCTTGCTGTATCGTTCCCTTCCCTTATGTATTATGAAATGTTCTTCTTTGTCTCTTTTTATGGCCTTTGTTGTAAAATCTATTTTGTCTCATATAAATATTGTTATCCTAGCCTTTTTTAAAATGTCCATTTGCTTGAATTATTTATTTTCCATCCCTTCACTTTCAGTCTGTGTTGATTTTTGTTCTGAGTTGTGTTTCTTGAAGACAGCATATATGTGGGTCATGTTTTCTTATCCATTCAGCTACCCTATGTCTTTTTTTTTTTAAGATTTATTTTTTAATTTTTTAAAAGTTTTTTCATTATTTTTTAGAGGGAGGGGAAGGGAGAGAGGCAGAGAGGGGAAGGGAGAGAGGCAGAGAGGGAAAGAGACATCAATGTATGGTCACCTTCCCTCTGTGCCTCTATGGACCTGGCTGGAGACCTGGTTTGCAACCTGGTTATGTGCCCTGGCTGGGAATCGAACCAGTGACCTTTGGGTTTGCAGACCAGCTCCTTATCCACTCTGCCACAGCCAGGGTTTTACCCTATGTCTTTTGATTAATGCATTTAATCAGTTTACATTTAAGGTTATTTTTTTTTTTTTTTTTAAGATTTTTAATTTCTTTTTAGAGAGAGGGGAAGGGACAGAAGCAGAGAGGGAGAGAAACGTTAATGTATGGTTGCCTTTCAACTGCCTCCAGCCACAGATCTGGCTGGAGCCTTGGCTTGCAACCTGTTTATGTTGCCCTGGTTGGGAATAAGTTTATTATTGACATTGACATTCATTGACATTTTTCCCCTTTGTACATGTGTTCCTCTCTGTCTCTGCTTCTTCATCTTTTTAAAGCAGACCCTTTAGCATCTCTTGTAATGCTGGTTTGGTGGAGATGTATTCTTTTAGCCTTCTTTTGTCTGGGAAACTCCTTATTTCACCTTCCATTTTGAATGACAGCCTTGCTGGGTAGAATAGTCTTGGTTGCAGGCCTTTGTTTTTCAATCAAAGCTTGAAATTGCTTGATATATTTGTTGCCATTCCCTTCTGGCTTGTAGTGTTTCTGTCGAGAAATTAGCTGATAACCTTATTGGAGCCTCCTCTTATGTTATTAGCTGTTACTCTCTTGATGCTTTTAGGATTCTTTCTTTGTCTTTGAAGTTTGCCATTTTAATTATGATGTAGTTGGAGTGGGCCTGTTTGGGTTCATCTTTATTGGGACCCTCTGTACTTCCTGAACTTGAGTGACATTTTTGCCCATTAAGTTAGGGAAATTTTCTGTCATTATTTTTTCAAACAGGTTTTCTATCCCTTGCTTCACTTCTTCTCCTTCTGGTATCCCTATGATACAGATATAATTGTGTTTTGTGTTGTCATGCAGCTCTCTTAAAACCTCTTCATTCTTTTTCAGTCTTTTTTCATTTGTTGCACTGTCTGGGAATTTTCTTCTATATTGTCCTCTATCTCGCTGATCTGATTCTCTGCTTCCTCTAGTCTGCTTTTGATACTTCCTATTGTATTCTTCAATTTGGAAATTGTATTCTTCATTTCCTCCTGGCTCTTATTGATAGTTTCTATGTCTTTTTTAATGCTGGTATAGTTCTTAGGAAGTTCCTTGTGTATTTCCTGGAGTTCTTTGTAGCTCCCCAGGAGTTGTTAGTAGTTTTCTGTGAGCTCACTGAGCTCGTAGAGCTTCTCTATCATCTTTATTTTTTGAATTCCATGTCTGATAGTTTGCTTGCCTCTATTTCATTTAATAGTCTTTCCTTTCGGTGATGGACCGTTTCTTTTCCTCCCCATTTTAGGTGACTCTTCTTGTTTGTTTTTGCTTCTTAGATTGGGCTATTTTGAGTTCCTCTTTCTGTGGCATGACCTTCTGTTGTGTAAAGGTGAACTTCCTGGATCCACCTCTGGTAATGTCAAATCATTCCCCAGCCTGGGCCTAGTCGGCCTGTTGGAGCCAACCAGAGATTCACTGTCTTTATGTCCTTCAATTTTTAATCCAATTATTAATCTGTGATCAACTGTCAGGTGTAGGCACTGCTGGGCAGGACAGATTAATAATTCAGTTGAAATCCAACCTGTGATCAGGGGTCAGGTTTAAGTGCTGCTGGGCAGGGCAGATTAACTCAGTGCTAATCAACCAATATGTGATCAGCTGCCAGGCTCAGGCACCATTGGGCGGGGCAGATTAACTCCAGTGGTTGGGGCTATGAGGACCACTCAGGCTGAAGCCTGTTAGTATAGCATAGTCCACCTGCAGTGTGGGCAGTGAGTCAACATTGAGATCTGTTTGGCTGCTTCCTCATCTTTCTCCTCCAAACCACTGCTCCAAACTCCCCTTAAGCATCTCTAGTCTATTCTGCCATCCCTCTGCTGGAGCCCAGGGTAAGTGGATGCCAATGTATTTTTGTGTGTGGTGGCTTTAGTAATTCTCTGTCTCCAGCTGTCTCAGTCTAGCAAACCCTGCAGCTTTTTGCTTTTCACAGCTGGATGCATTATCTCAGCTGTGTTGCTGTAGGCTGGGAAGCCCAGCTGGGGGTTTAGAACCCACTTTTCTCAAGTGGAGCCCCCAAATGCTGGGTCTTAATGGATGGTCATGTGACAGTATGTTATGCATTTAAAAATATTGTAATAGCTAATTTCAGTATGAACTTCATTTATTACATGCTGTATACTATGGTTAATGAACTACTTCCTTTCCTAAGAGAAAGATAATGAAACAAGCATTGGATGGTTACTTATAGGTGTCATATATTCTGTGTGTAGTTAATGTAGTTCCCATAATTCCCGTTTTTTTAAAGACTTTATTATTTTTAGAAAGAGGGGGAGGGAGAGAGGGAGAGAGACATCAATGTATGGTTGCCTTTCACCTGCCTCCAGCTATGGATCTGGCTGGAGACCTGGCTCGCAACCTGGTTACGTGCCCTGGCTGGGGAATTGAACCGGCGACCTTCTGGTTCGCAGGCCAGTGCCTTATCCACTGTGCCACCAGCCAGGGCTCCATAATTCCCTTTTGAAGTAGATATTTTGAGTAAATTGCCAGGTCTACAGAGTTAATAAATGAAGATGTGGGCTCTAACTCTATGTTTATCTCTCTTCTTAGTCTCTTCTTTTTTCACTAGAGTATAGTCTAGAACAGCACTGTTCAATAGAAAAAGAAAGTGAGCCACATGTATAATTTCTAGTGCCCTCATAAAAAGAAGGTAGAATTTAATAATATATTTTACTTAAGCCAACATATTCAGAATATTGTCATTTCAACATGAAATCAATATAGAATATTAATGAAGTATTTTAATTATTTTGTTCATACTAAACCTCCAGAGACTTACATATGTATCAGTCATGAGAACATATGGAACAATGGAATAGAACAGAAAGCTTACAGAGATATCCTGAATATATGGGTTACTAAGGTAGCCCACCAATCAGCCGATGAAGAACGGAGAGTGTAGTAAAAGGATTAGGAAAACTGGCCTACCACATGGAGAAAATTAAAACAGGAACCCTGCCATATACTACATAAAAAGGTAGAATTCAGATGGGTTGAAGATCTAAGTATGAATGTAAAATATAAAGCTAATAAAAACTATTGCAGCAAGGTATCTTTGGGACTTCAAAAACAAACAGGTTGAAAAATGGATGGAGTGCATAATTGAATGATAGGAGGATTTGAGGTTAAAAAAATGGGTGGAATGCATGTTTTAAGGATAGGCAGATTTGGGTTGGTAAATGGATGGAATGCATTATTTAAGGATAGACAGATTTGAGGTTAAAAAATGGGTGGAATGCATGATTTAAGGATAGGCAGATTTGAGGTTAAAAAATGGATGGAATGCATGTTTTAAGGATAGACAGATTTGAGATTAAAAAATGGGTGGAATGCATGATTTAAGGTTAGGCAGATTTGGGTTGATAAATGGCTGCTGCCATAAGACTCTGAAGAATGAAGGAATCCAAGAGTGGGATAGAGTCATAAAGAAAGAGATAATTTAGGCTCAAAGGCTTAAATTTGCAGCTCAAGGCACCAAAAAATTAAAAAAAAAAAAAAAAAAAAAAAACCCTAGAAAAATGCCTATATTTTTTGCTAACAGGATCTTCTCTCTCCCACAAGCTGTAAGCCTGAAATAACGGAAAACCAAGGTTTTACTTGTTTGCCAAATTCCACCAGGAGTTGCATTCACCAATTCACCAGGCCTCATGTAGCAGTTAAAAGTGTTGACCAGGACACAGAGGGACCTTGATTTAGAATGGGGATGTGTGGCAAAGGGGATTAGAAAGACTTGTGACACCCTGCACTAGGTGAAGAATAGCTCACATTTGATTACTGAAAGTGCTGTGTCCCAGGACACCCCTTAAACCCTCAACTGCAGGCAAACCAGAACACTTGTGTGTCCTCTCTCACTGATCAGAGCTTGAGCTGCTCCTCTCTAAGGATGTTGTTAAGGCTTTGCTGGAGGATCCTATAATGACCTCACCCAGTTTATCTCTTGCTCCTCCCACCTTCTCCTTTTTTCTACACACGTAACCAGCTCTTCCAGCCTGGAGAAGAGCTGTAGTGGATACAATTAAAAAGGCAAGCCCGGGAGAAGATTCCCACTCAAAGATTTCTAGACTTTGCTCATTTGTATTGGGAACTCTTGAGGAAAATGCTTGGGATTCTAAACATGTACTAAGGAAGGATAAGCGTAATTTTGGATTGGGTAGAATTATTTGATAGAGTGTACTTGTCACAGGTTCTGGATTCAATGTCTGCCATAAGCCATTGAAAGTGATTCCACATGTTGGTTCAGTTAGTTGACTGAAATGTAGACTTAATAATGGCTCACATTACATAAAATTGAGAACAGAAACAAACCTTGAAATAATATAAAGGAATTCAAAGATTATAAAAAATCAGAATGTTGGAGTGGATTTGTTCTGTCCAAATCAGACCATTCTAATCTGAATAATTTCCTGTCTCCCAAGAAGACCTACTAATGACTCTCACTAAGACCTTAAGAGACATGTCAGTGAAGGGAATAGCATCCATGAAAAGCATTTTTTTAAATTGAGGTATAATTAACATATAACATTATATTAGTTCTAGGTGTACAACATGATTTGATATTTTTATATATGGTGAAATGACCACCACAGTAAGTCTAGTTACCATCTGTTACTACACATTTTGACCCTTCTCACCCATTTCTCTTAGTATCCCCATTTCCCCCCATCTCTGACAACAACCAAGCTATTTTCTGTAACTGTGAGCTCTGTGTTTATTTATTTATTTGTTTTAGATTCTATATACAAGTTTATTTTACATAGCTTAATGCCCCCAAGATTTATCTATGTTGTTGCAAATGGCAAGAGTTTACTTCGTTTTTTTTTTCTTTTAAGATTTTATTTATTTTCCAAGAGAGGGGAAGGGAGTGAGAAAGGAGACAAACATCGGTCTGTTGCCTCTCAGATGCCCCCAACTAGGGAACTGGCGGTAAGTGAGGCAGGTGCACTGAAGGGGAATGGAACCAGTGACTCTTCGCTTCACAAGCCAGCACTCAGTCCACTGAGCCACACCATGCTTTGCTCTTTTTATAGCTGAATAACATTCATATAAACCACATTTTCTTTATCCATTCACCAATTGTTGGACACTTAGTTTGTTTTCAGGTCTTGCCTATTGTAAATGATGCTGCAGTGAACATGGAGCCCGTATATCTGTATGAATTAGTGTTTTTATTTTCTACAGATTAGTACTCAGAAGCAGAATTTCTGGATCATGCATGCTAGTTCTATTTTTAGTTTTTTCAGAACTTCCATACTGCTTTCCATAATGGTTAAACCAGTTTATTCCCACCAGCAGTGCATAAAAGTTCTCTTCTCCCCACTTCCTTGCCAACACTTATTTCTTGTCATTTTGATAATAGCTATTCTGACACATGTGATGTGATATCTGTGGTTTTTATTTGTATTTTCCTGATGATTAATGATGTTGAGCATCTTTATATGTACTTGTTGGACATCTGTATCATCTTTTGAAAAATGTCTATTCAGATCCTCTGCCTATGTTTAATCAGACTGGGTTTTTTTGTTTTGTTTTGTTTTGTTTGCTATTATTGAATTTTTATATACTTTGGATATTAGTCCCTTATCAGATATATGATTCAAATATTTTTACCTATTCAATATATTGCCTTTTTATTTTGTTGAGGGTTGCCTTTGCTGTGCAGAGCTTTTTAGTTTAATTTAGTACCACTTGTTTATTTGTACTTTTGTTGCCTTTGCTTTTGGTGTCAAATTAAAAAAAATCATCGCCAAGGTCAATATCAAAGAGTTTACTTCCTATGTTTTCTTCTAGTTTTATGGTTTCAGGTCTTCATTCAGCTCTTTAATCCATTTTGAGTAATTTCTGTGTAGTGGTCCTATTTTTCCAGCACTATTTATTAAAGAGACTTCCCTTTCCCCATTGTATATTTTTGACTCATTTGTCATGATTAATTGGCTATATTTATGTGGGTTTATTTCTGGGATCTGTATTCTGTTTCATTGATCCATTTGTCTGCTTTTATTGCTAACACCATTCTGTTTTGACCACTACAGTTTTGTAGCATAGTTTAAAATCAAGGTACATAATGCCTCCAGTTTTGTTCTTTCCTAAAATTGCTTTGGCTATTTGGTGTCTTTTGTGGTGCCGTACAAATTTTAGAATTGTTTATTTTTGTGAAAAATGCTATTAGAGTTGGGATAGGGATTGCATAGAAATCTGTAGATTGCTTGAAGTATTATGGACATTTTAACAATTTTAATTCTAATTATTGAGCATGGAATATCTTTCTGTTTATTTACATCTTCAATTTCTTTCATTAGTGTCCTATGGTTTTCAAGGTACAGGTGTTTCCCTCCTTGGGTCATTTTATTCCTAGGTATTTTATTCTTTTTTTTTTTTTAAGATTTTATTTCATTATTTTTAGAAAGAGGGGAAGGGAGAGAGGCAGAGAGAGAGAGAGACATCAATGTATGGTTGCGTTTCACTTGCCTCCAGCCATAGACCTGACTGGAGACCTGGTTTGCAACCTGGTTATGTGCCCTGGTTGGGAAATCAAACCTGCGACCTTTGGGTTCGCAGGCCAGTGCTTATTCTTTTTAAGGCAATTATAAATGAAATACTTTCATTAATTTCTCTTTTTTATGGCTTATTAGTATATAAAAATCAACACATTTTGTATCTTGCAACTTAATATGCTTATTACTTCTAACAGTATTGTATATTGTTAGTTTCTGTATATAAATCATGACATCTCAAATAGAGGCACTTGACTTCCTTTCCAATTTGATGTTTTTTATTTCTCCTTTTTGCATAATCACTCTGGCTATGATTTTACACACTACATTGAATAAAAGAGGCAAGAGTGGGCATCCTTGCCTTGTTTCTGATCTTAGAGAAAAGCTTTCAGCTTTTTATCATTGAGCATGGTATTAGCTGTCTGCTCATCATCTGTGCCCTTTATTATGTTGAAGTATATTCCATCTATACATATTTTTAAAGTTTTTATCATAAATGGACGTTGAATTTTGTTACATGCTTTTTCTGCATCTGTGAGATCTTTTATCCTTAATGTTGTTCAATGTGGTGTATCACATTGGTTGGTTTGCTGGTGATGAAACATCCCTGTGTTACAGGAATAACTCTCACTTATTCATGTGTATAATTCTTTTAATGTATTGTTGAATTCAGTTTGCTGATATTTATTGAGGACATGAAAAGCATTTTAGTAGCTCTTCACTGTGAGGTGTGGAGGATTATGGGAAATGCTTTGGTTAAAATAGGCTCCCTGTTTCACTGGAGATGTCAGAATCCTGGTTGATAGAATCTTAGTAGTAGTAGCATTTTGCACCAGTTAACAACTGGAGACAAGGTGGGAACAGTTATAACAGAAGCAGATCGACTATACTCAGAATAGTTTAATCTACAGAAATCTTTGCTGGTGGTCAGTAAATCATAGGGTACCATGTCCTGACATTTTACTGAAAAATGTACCAATTAAGGACAGTACCTGTACTGACTGGGAAAAGTGAATGGCAGTGTATACAACTGATGACACAGCCACAGCAGAGGGTCTGAACTGAATATCAGCTTGGCTTAGTCTAAACATGTGGGTGACCCATACTTAGACCCACAGTCTACTTGATATGTATAATAGCAGAAAAGCCTTCTGACAGCCACCAAGACTGAGTGTCAAGGCCCTTACCACATTGCCAATCACAGATAGGAATAAGTGACCTTGAAGGTGAAGAACCCTGCAATATAGATGTTTCCAACATCTTCCTTTGTGGCTTTATTTACTAGGATAACAGTGCACTGCATGAAGAAAACCACTAGGCCTTTTGAAAATCATCTGGCCATAGTCTGAATGAATACAAGTTTCTGATAACTCTGAAATTGTGGTCTATGTGACAAAGTGTATGCTATAGAAATAAACCAATCTTATAGTATTTTCCCAGGGAAGAGATTAAAATTTAGTTCATCATCTATGGCAATATTCCCACAGTAGATCCCTGATGTATTTAAAAATTAAAAAAAAAAAAATTATTCTGGCAGGAAGCACCAAATAATTTGCAGGGAGAAGCCCCATCAAAAACTTGAAGCAGGGGTGTGATTGTTACCATATCTAGAATTAACATGATCTTTGGCATGTGCAAGAGACAGATGGATCTTTAAGAATAACAGTTGCTGTCAGACAAGTTCTTTGTTAGAACAAATCAGTAGGTAGCTATGGATTTGGCCAACGATTTTTGTGCTTGTTTCTCCTTGATTCCAGTAAGTGAGGGACCCAAAGCAGTTTGTACTATGAAGCAACACTGTACATGGTCTTTTGTCAGTGTTTCATTAACTCTGACACTGTCCCAGGATACAATTCTTGTCACCAGACCTTAATCATCTCACTATTGTATAGGGCATCACGCTGGCCTAATGCACTGATGATGCTGTGTTCATAGAACCAGAAAACAGATTCCACGGATACCTGCTAACAAACGTTACGCCAATGGTCGGAGGATCCAATCCAAAGAAAGCACAAGAGGCTGCCACCTCAGCCATATTTGTGGAGGTCCAGTGTCTGGTGCATGTTGGAGTGCCCCTCCATAATAGCAAACAAATTGTGTACTCCCTTCCACCTACCATTAAGGAGGAACATCAGTGTTTGGGGGGGCTTCTTTGAATTTTGAGTCTACTATTTGAACCTATTTACAGGAGATCCAAATGCTTCTAGCTTTCGCTGGTCCAAGAAAAAGAAAGGCCTCTCCCAGTGATCCTGGCTGCAGGGAAAATAGTTCCACCATGTGCATCTTTTGAGGGCGATCAAATGGGCTCAGAATTTTAAGGCAAATCAGGATTCTGTATAAAACCAGGATTTTTGAGCAAACCATGTCCTTTTCAGAAAATACCTAGTCTTTAGATAACACTGGGCTACTTGAGGTAAAAGCAAATGAAAGAAAATTATCCTATTCTAAGAGTTCTGTGAAGGCCTCAGCTAGGCTCCCTCAAGGCCTTCTGAAGTTCTCAGAAGGGATGGATGGCATGGAAAGTCATATATAGAAACAAGTCCACAGTCATCATATTCCTGATTTATTGGGTGTTTTAGAGGTCCTGTTTTGTGGTCTATTAAGTCACTGGCCTATTCCTCAATCCATTATACACATATCCTCAGCTCTTAGCTTAGCACCTGCTAGACCAATAAGGAGCAAAAAGCAAAAGAATATACTTGAAAAAGTGTTGATTTAATTCAGTAAATTTTAAAGACACTGTAACACTTATAAAGAGCATTCTTTCCAAATAGCTATTTTAAAAATATAATGTATACAGTATCATAATCAGTTAAAAGCAACCAAGACTGAGTCTTTCAAGAAAAGGGCAGGTGTTGGGTAGCTCAAAGGAGGTGTTAAGCATTCAGGAGGCCAGAAATGAAGGTGGCACTATGGATTTAAGAAACAAGCGATTATCCTGGCTGGTGGCTCGGTGGATAAGATGCCAGCCTGTGAACCCAAGGGTCGCTGGTTTGATTCCCAGCCAGGGCACATAACCAGGTTGCAAGCCAGGTCTCCAGCGAGGTACCCAGTTGGAGGTGAAAGGCAACTATACATTGATGCTTCTCTCCCTTTCTTCCTCCCTCCCTCCCCTTCTCTCTACAAATAATGAATAAAATCTTTTTTTTTTTTTTTTTTTTTTAAAGAAGTGATCCACTGGCACATGAGGCTGTGCCAGTGGGTGATTTAATTTTAATCACTTTTCTCAAACCATACGGAGATGGGGCAGTTGCCCAAAGTCTGCAGTGAATGTGGGTGGGGTAGTATGTGCTGTGACCAAACAGAGGAAACCAGCAGTCTGCTGTACATATATACACAGCTGAATTTTGAATTATCATTATTTGTATTTTTTCTATAAAAACCACTTCTCCAATAATTAATGTCTCTTATTGGTTTTTCTGATAGGAATCAAGTATTGCTGCATGCTCATATTGGTCACATAAAAGTAGGTTCTGAAAAATTATCAGAACTAGCTAGAGGCAAAAAGACTTCAGAAGCTAGAATTTATTCCCATCATTTGAATTATGTAAATCTATTTTTGTTCCATATTTCAGTTCTTTAGGCTTACCTGTCACTACTTTTGCAAATTTAATCACAGAAAAACCTCTATGAGTGGTTTAGGCACATATTAGGTAGTATCTCATTTCAAAGGAAAAAAATTAGTGAAGCGACATTTGTTTAGAGCTGAAAAACTTGTGAATGCTAATTATACTTAGTTTGGAGGAGATGATTATGTGGGAAATTGACATCTATATGAAGTTGTTTTCAGTCCATGTAAATCTTACTTCTTCCTTTTATATTGAAAAATGAGTGTAGTGTGAGGCTCCAGCTTGAGTCCCAGCACATTCTAGGCTAGGAGTGCAAGCTGGATGATCCGACAAGGCAGGCCCATGACAGAGCCTGAGCTGTGCCCTGAAAGGAAACTCATTCTGAGCTAAGAGCGTAGGCAGAACAGAGTGGACCCACTTGGCCACGTGTCTGTCTGCTATTCCATTTGTCCTCACCCTAGCCCAAAGACATGTGCCTGTATCTTAGACACAGCATAAAACCAGAATAAACAATTCATCAAAAGTTCTGTATGCACATTGAGCGATGATTGGCATCTAACAGGGTATGAGGGATTCCACTCCAAGGGACTAAACCTTGGAATCCAGCTTTGGCATCCTGAGGGGACCAGGACATGAGTGGGGTGCCTGGGACCCAGCAGGAGGATAAAATGCTCCCTGAGAAAGGGCAGCAGTAGGCAGAAACCATGGAAACCACAGCAAAGGCAGCTCAGGACACTTCTTGTTGCAAAGGAGACTCAGAAATTCTTGGGCAGGGGCAGGTACTTTGTAATGAAAAGTTTGGTAAGTATCACTTTAATAGGAGTTACTATTAAACTCTCATTTTCTCATTTTGAAAAAAGGCTGGTGAAGCCTGTGGTGCTTGGAATTTTCAGAAGAGATGACAATGACTTATCACCAAAATGTAGACCTTGATGTTTTTCTCCCCACACTGGTCCTCTCGACACTCTTGCCTTGGCACCTGGGCAGACATGGCCAATATGAGTTACCTGTGGAACACTTTGTAGATAAGAAATTATCTTTTTTGTGGATAAAAACTGAACTCTCATTACTGGTGTCATTAGCCTTAGTATCAATAATCAACTGATGTAAATAGCCACAGACCACATGTTGTCTTCGTTACTGTTGAGACTTCTGATTCCTCTGCCATTACAGACAGGACCTGGTTTTACTGATAGAAAACAAACAAACAAACAAACAACCCTCAAAATAAGGAGTTCAACATAAAGTAAGAAACGTGGTGTGCCAACTGTATGCTAACATCAGGAAAGGGAAAGATTAATTCCTGTTTATGAATTCAGAGCTGTGACTATTAACTATATTATACTATTAATATAGTTATTAATTATATTAATATAGACTATTAAATTAATATAGACTATTAACATTAACTATGGGCTTTGGACTCACTCCTCTTTAATCAAATCAGCTTTCCCAGTTAAATTGAGTGCTTTTATTAAGTTACAGTTAAATAGTTTTCAGTTAACACAAGAATATGAGATAACATCAGGACTGCACTGTTTTAAAGTTAAAAGGCCTACGTAAAAATTCTGGAGCTAGGTTTCTCATAACGATGCTCAACAGCCAGCAGGCCTTTTTATGTTGGTTTTATTAACAAATACTGACTTGCTGAAATTACAAGCATAGCCCTTTTAAATAGCTTCCTAGGAATCTGAACTTTTGCTTTCAATACCAAATAATATCTGAAAAACATGCTCACTTTTGTGTTTTTTTAGAAATTCTAAGAACTGGCCCAGATTCATGTGATAGTCATTCCTTAATCCATAGTCACCATGGGCCTCAAGGAGTAATTCTTCAAAAGAATGGAAAAGGCGCAGATCCTCCCCATTTCCCTCCGTTTCAAAAGTTTCAGCATGCTTGCAGGAAATGTGTTTCCAACTGGGATACCTAATTGTGTGCCAGAATTCCTCACAGTGCTCCTTGAAGCCCTCCACACATATTATACCAGGTTTTCCTGTCATACAAAATCCGGTCACATCTAACCTTTTCCCAATGTCCAAAATCTTTTTCCTTAGGTCCTGCTGATATATATGGTGGCTGTAGATCCACATTCGGAGAAATGTGTTCTTGACTGGCTTTGCTTGTGTAGATGGTTCGTAAACGAGCTTTCTGTTCAGGAAATAGGTGGCGCTGTTGTCCTGTAACCACTGGATTGCTGCACATACACAGAGCTCACCTGGATCAAAAGTCCCGATATAAGAAGTGAGACCTTTGTTGAGAAGTTGCTGCTGTTGTCTGTCAAGCTCAGGCGACCGTCCAAACAGCTGCAGTGCTACATAGGGGTAGCTGTGAGGCATGGTTACTTGCAAGTCAATTTTCACCTTAAAATGAAAATCAAGTAGATTTCAGCATTGTAAAATCATCTAAGCCAGTTTATCAGTGGCAGCTACATGATTTTATTAAATAGTTATTGCTACTATTACCAGCTAAGTGTCAGGCACCATACTAAGTACTTCACATACACTGCTCCTTCCATTTATGCATTCTTTCATGCCAGTTGAACACCTAATCCACCTAACCATGTACCAGACACCCTAGGCTAGAATAAACAAGTGAAGGCACTGCTTCTGCCCTCTGTGAAGTCTAGATCCTAGTGAAGGGGACAGACATTAAACAAATAATGACACATAGCAAGTATTTAATTTCAATGGTCAGAAGCATTACTATGGACAAAGTCTAGGGATCCACTGAAATGTGTAACCAGGGGAACTGAATCCAGTCTGGGGACCAGGACATCTACATCTCCTCTGAGAGAAAGGCAAAGGCTGAGTAGGAAAAATCTGTAGGGGTTGTTCTCAAATGCCTAGTCCACTTGTTACCTATGCTATGCTAATGCCCGGAAAAAATGGATCAGAAGCTGAAGGTAAATTCAGTTTTAGAATTTAGATTTTTTGATCTATATTTGCTTTCTGTGTTTAGAGTGCCACCAAAGAAACACTCATTTACTTCTTAAAAGCCAGTTTTGCTGAAGGCCACATTTTGATTTGTAAAAAATCACGTATGTACAAGAGAATCCATGCTATGATTGGTAAAGTACTGGAAGACTAAGCAGAATAATGGTAGTAAGATGTTTTTATTTTAATTTTTTAAAGGGCATATTTGTTAAAAAGGGCTCTGCATGCTCATGTAAAATTCAGGATGTTTGTTGACAATTTACAGAGCATCCCGTATTTTACATTTTTCTTTCAAACAACTGAGGAAAAGATCCATCTGGAATATTTTCTATGTTTCCTGGACCTAAACCTCATGCTTGAAGTGTTTCCAAGGCACCAATTAAAACAACTCAGAGCACTTACCTTGGGCTCCTCAATCTGGAGTGTAATCACAAATTCAATTTTTGGTGGCAGCGCCTCTCTTGTGCCTTCCAAATATCTTTTTATATTCGTCAGGGCATTTACATCTTCAAGTTTTACTTCTCCTTGGTTAGGAAACATAGAAAACAGCATTTCCATCTCCAGCAGCTGAAGCTGCAGGCACTCTTTCACAGAGGCGGAGGACATGTTGCCTTGAAATCAACCTGCCAGGAAAACCGGAGAGACCCCGGGTGTGTCAATTAGCAGTGCCCAGCGAAATTTCCCCAAGGTCCCTTTGCTTGGAAGCAGTTTTGCAGGAAGGCTAGGCACTGAGAGCTGTCCCGCAAACCGGGACACTTTCACTCTTCCTGGACCCCAGTATCTAGTCTGCGTAACATCCCCCACGATACTTGGTTAACATTCAGATTCCCGGTCCCTTTCCCCGTCCCCAATCTAGATCCGAGAAGGTGGGCTTTCAACAAGTGTTCCGAGTTACGTGGTTGGCACACGCGTGGGCACCTTTGAAAGCCTAAATTCTGGGATAAGCAAGGGACCCAGCTCCTGAATCCTCCCAGGTCGCCGCCGTAGGCGAAGCTGGATGCTGCCCTAAGAGCCCCGTAGGGCCGGGGGGGCGGAGCTCTGGGTCCCCCGACTTCGGGGTCTCTCTACGCCTCCGAGGCCGCCAATGCCAGTTGTCGCCCCTTCGGCCCATCGCCTCGGGGGCGGCCCTTCCGCCTCTCCCGAGAGCCACACCTGCCCGGTGCAGCGTCCTGAGAGCTCTGGATGCCTTGGATCCATTTGCCCCAAGGGGCCCAGATTTAGGGGTGGGGGTCCTAGAGTTAGATAAATAACATGAGATATAAAGCGTTAACAGCGAGGGGATGGGGTGGGAGCAGCGGCCCAAGAAGGGCCCAGAAGCAAAGGTTTGGGAGATGAACCCCGAGACTCAAGATGCGGACACAGGACACTGGGTGGCGTTCACTGTGGCCGAGACGCCCCTGTCAGAAGCTGGCACCTCCCGCCCCCAAGTCCCCCATCCGAGACCACAAGGGCTTTCCGCGACCACGGATGGGAGCTGCTACCCCAAGACCCAGTTTGGAGTCGGGACTGGCCATGATCCTTTCCCTGGGCTCAGATGGCTCGCCACCCTGAGCCCTAAAGCCCCGGGCTACCGCGGAGGCCTCACCCTTCCCGGTCATTCCCTGGCAACACCCCCCCTCCTGCTCCGAACCTGGGTCCGCGGTTCCCGCAGGCGCGAGCTGCGCGCGCCCCCGGGGTGGGCGGGGCCCGCAGACCCTCCCCCGCAGCGATTGGCTGAGGGGTGTGCGGACGAGCCGGAAGCCGCGCGGGGCCACGTCTGCGGTGCCGACGGAGCTGCGGTGCCGGGTCAGGCTCCCGGGCGGGCAGGTTCCGTGTGCGGTGGAGGTGAAGGCGGACCTTCTGGCAGAGGTGAGCGGGGTCCCGCGGCCCGGCGGTGAAACGGGGCGTTGCGGTGCATGGGGGTTCGGCCGCCCTGCGGGCTGGCGGGTGGGTTAACGGACTGACGCACGGACCGCGCGCGGGACACGCCCCCCGCCACGGAGCCCGGGGGGCGGCTGGGGTCCCGCCCGAGGGTCTCTGGCCGGCGGGCGTGTCCGCGGGCCTCGGGCCCGGAGGGTGCGGGAACGGACTAGGCGTTGGAGTTGGAACGACGGGGAGGGGGCACTTAACGTGTTCAGTGTGGACTGGGAAATACTCTTAATAAAAGCATTTACACACCCTGGGTAGTAGCTGTACCTAAGACGCTTTGAGGGTGGACTCATTTTCTCCTGCCTGGAAGACTTCCTGGACTTAGCAGGGCTGCGCTTACGCCCGGTGACTAATCTTCATACTTTACTGGCTGGTCAGTTTTTAACAAAATGAATTCATGCTTGTGAAAGAGACTTCGTCATTTGGGGCTGCACAAAATTAGCCTGCCCCACGCCAGCTTATTCCAACTGAACGGAAGCAGACATTTTCCACCAGGTCCTTTAGCTTTTGTGCCTTGAAGCAATGAAGGGCAATAAAGAAAACAAGATACAGGCTTGTATTGCTTTATGGCGCTTAGCTTTATTGCGCTTCTCAGATGTGGTACATTTTACAAATGGCAGGCAAGACCTTCACCAGCAAAAAGATTGTAACTGGCGACATTGCCATACTTGCTTTATTGCGGTGCCTGTATCCGGACCCACAGTGGCTACCGGGGATGCCTGGGGTGACCCTAGCTGTGGGACTGCTGCTTATCTCGGCTAGTTGGAAATGGGACAGACCCAGGAAGTTGGGGAATACTTACAACGGAGGCTGGAAACCCCAAGTTCCACATAAAATTGGAGTATCCCAGACAAGGAGGTGACTCCGTGGACTAAGTAAGGCTAGAGGGCTAAGGGACAATGTTTGTTTGTTTTTAATTATTATTAAAGAAAAAAGGAAGAGTCTGCCAGTTTCAGTGCTTAATTTGGAAGGATGTCCGGATCATCTGGGAATACAATACATCTCTGCAGGGTGGGAGGATGTGCAGAAGAACTGCACAGATTTCCCAGATATTTTGGGAATGTAGGTTCAGTCCCTTTGAGAATATGACCTTAGGCTTCATTGTCACCAGCTACCTGTGTAAACTTAGCTAATTTAACTGAGGCCCAGGCTTAAGCTGTCCTGCTTGTCAAATGAGGTGATCTTTGGTCTCATAGGAATTTCTGACTTTAGGTGTGGAATAGTCATTTTTAGTTGAGAGTGGACTATTTTAAATTCCCCTGGGGCTAGGGATGACTTGGGACAATCTGATCTCTGCCCTTGAGTGACCGTATAAGTGGGGCAAGATCTTCTGGTAATAATAACTCCCAGAATTTACTACTTTTTTTCTCTCTTAGATATGCTTCTTTGAGGAGGTTTAAAACGAGGAATGCCTTTTAGTTTAGGGTGGCAAATGGTCCTTGAAAAATGTCTTAATATGTGTGAAAAGATTCCTTAATTTTGTAGACATGGATTTAGGAGCTGTTACGAAACACTCCGCATTACATGCCAAGCCCGATGGACTCGTTCTTCAATATGGGACTGCTGGATTTCGAACGAAAGCAGAGCATCTTGATCATGTCATGTTTCGCATGGGGTTATTAGCTGTTTTGAGGTCAAAACAGACAAAATCTACAATAGGAATCATGGTAACAGCATCACACAATCCTGAGGTAATGTGTTTAATGTTGTGATAAAGCAAATCTTTATTTACAAGACCACATTTTAGTGTGTCTAAGCTGTTTGCCCCACAGTACAAATTCTAATTCCAGGAATGTGCCTTTTCGTTGTTTTTGCATCTGGATTTGAAACAGCTTTTTCTTAATGAGTGGTCATTTAGCGCATGACTCTTTAGAGGGTGTGGAGAGAATGAAATGAGACTGTTTATTTTGCAGGGAGTGTCCATTTTTGAGAAATAACAGAATGTCCTTCCAAACTAGTTGCGTTGTCATAGTATCAGTAATAAAAGGTCTAAATCTCTATTAATTTAGCAGAAATTAGTAGAGGCAAGGTGGGGGAAGAGCAAACATTTGTAAACACTTAGCACCTTTTGAAAATTTTCAGACAGGTTTTTCATAGCTAGGGAGTAATTTTATGTTCTGAAGAAAAAGCCAGACAAAGAGGTTCAAGGGGTCCAAGAACTTTGGGCAGAATATTGATGTGGCCAGTGTGTTAGTGTTTATGACAATATTTTATCAAAGTATTTCTTTTGACACAAACTTTTATTCTGTAGCTCACTAATATAAGGTGGGACAAAAGTAAGTTTACAGTTGTGTGTATGCAAAACAGTTTATTCTTGTATAATTATTTAGTAATTATTATTTTTCCATATGTACCATGTAAACCTACTTTTGCCCACCCTGTACACAGTTTGAATAATATGCTTCTGTTTGGTTGCTAGGACAACCAAGGTTTGCCTCTAGCTAAACAAACCAACGAACAGTAAGTTAAAGCTATGTAGGTCAGTGAAGGATTGTAACCTCTCCCCCACAAACAGGAGGACTTTGTTTATCCAACTTCTAAATGTGCATCTCTATAAATGCATGAAGTGTCTAAATGTCTGAATTGCCATTATTGATTAATGAGTTGTAGGTAAAACCTCACATTTATTGCTAGTTCCAGAAGAATTTCTTAAAACAGTTATGAGCTGTTTCCTTCAGTTGACGTTCACTCTAAACTACTTTTTATTTTTTTCTAGAAATTCAAGCAGAACAAAATTAGGAGTTAGTTTTCAGCTTCTGTGCTGCCCACTGGTTGACACACTGGCCAGGACGTGCTTAGAATCTAGAGTCGTAGTGAGAAGGCTTTCTAGATGCCCTCCTTCTGCTCCTGGTCAGTTAATTGATGATTAACGCACAGATGATTAAAACTGGTGTAGTCTACTGGATGTAAAAGTCACATAGACTTAATCTTTGATATCAGCACTGATTCTTCTTAGCTGTATGAACATAAGCAAAATATTTGATTTGCATTTTTATTGATGCATGGGTTCTTGAGGATTTTCTGAACCAATACATAGAAAATGCTCCCAAAGGTCTGTGGTTCAGTTCCCCAGCCAGGGCACATAACCAGGTTGCAAAGCAGGTCTCCAGTCAGGTCTGTGGCTGGAGGCGGGTGAAAAGCAACCACACATTGATATGTCTCTCTCTCTCTCTGCCTCTCTCCCTTCCTCTCTCTCTGGAAATAATCTTAAAAAAAGAAAATGCCTAGTCCAGTGCCTGGCATTCAGTAGGGTCCCTGGTGAAGCTGCTCAGTGTCACTTTATTTTATGGAGGAAAAACAGCTTGAGTTTACATCCTCAGCTTACCCTTTTTCTTTTAAGGAAGACAATGGCGTTAAATTGGTTGATCCTTTGGGTGAAATGCTGGCACCTTCCTGGGAAGAACATGCTACCTGTTTGGCAAATGCTGAGGAAGAAGACATGCAGAGAGTGTTGGTGGACATCAGCGAGAAAGCTGCTGTGGATCTGCAGCAAGATGCCTTCGTAGTGATTGGGAGAGATACCAGGTGACTCTCCCAGCTACTGCTGAAAGTTGCTTTGGGAACTCAGTGAAATGATTGTATCAGTTTTAGTGCCCATCATAAATTGAAAGAGATAAAGGAGGGCTGCCCTAAGGGGCTTCTTCCCATCTGGCCTTTGTAATAGGGTGTGGGAGCTAAGTTATAGCTGCAACTTGGTAGTTTTAGCGTCTGAATGACAATGCTAACACTACTACACACTTTAACCTGTTGGAGCTTCCCTTTGCTCATTTCTAAAATGTTGATGTTAAGGCCTAATACAGGGTTTTTGTGACGGTTACATGAAATAATATATGCAAAATATGTATTTCTTGGCACAAGAGAAGTGCTTAATAAATGTCTCCCATACCTTTACTTGTCTAGGTTTACTTTTTTCCCCTACTGAGTAAGAACACATGATTTTCACTCATTTTTAGAGCTTTAGTTTACAATGTGTGTTATTGTTGTTTCATATATCTGTATTTATATCTATTATTTTCCCATGCTGGAGTTCACTCTAAAATATTAATTTATTTTTACAGATTTGGCATATTTGGCAGCTTTTGCCTTCCTTTACAAAAAGACATTTTTGTAAAGTGTTGGATTAAAAGTGTACTTTGTAACAGAAGTATTCACTTTTGCATAAGATCTGGTTTTAGCAAGAGATTCTTTCTAAAGGATCTTTTTATCCAGTCTTAATGCCTTGCTTGGGCTTGGTGTTCTGCCTGTCAGTGTGTTGTCACAGGGACTTCCGGATACCACTGATTCCATAATCGCTGGTGTTTATAGGTAGCAGAAAGAGTGTAGTGACTCTCACAACAAAGCAATCCCATGTGTATTTGCTTCTTACCTATTAACTAGTTGAAAGAGATTTCAACTAGTTAATAGGTAACCTCTTTTTCTACAAGGCAGTTATATAATAATCTACTTTATTTTCAGATAATTTGTTCTGATGTTTTACAATGAAAAATGAATTCTATATCCTTGTTGGTTTAATACCCAATATACTGCATTATGCACACTGTGCATTCAGTATTTGTGACTGGTCTTAGGTAGTGTATGTGCAGTTACTGCCAGACTTGAGGAGGTATTTGGGTGTGGTGTAATTAGTGTGTTCTTTATATCTATATTTTAAATTCATTTAAAAGCTAGTATCTTTCCAAGAAATAAAATTGTGAAAGACTTTATGGAAATGATTTTTTCAGAGTTTTCAGAATTGACAGGTCTCAGTCCAAATACAGTGAACTTATTATTCTCATATTTGTAGCACATAGTTTCAGGATTTGCTTTCAGAACTAGCAACTGTGTTGGTTTCAGGATGGGATGTATTGTCTTTTTTTCCTTTTCTTTTCTAGGCCCAGCAGTGAGAAACTTTCACAGTCTGTAATAGATGGCATCACTGTTTTAGGAGGTCAATTTCATGGTATGTAGTTATCCTGAGTTGTAAATCCTTAAAATATTTTTTAAAGTTACAAAAGTAATACATATTTATTTTAGAAAGGTTTGAAAGTATGATTGAAAAGTTTTTTAAAAATGAACTCTTAGATACAAAATACTAGCTTTTAAAATTTTTTTTTAATTAAAATTTTTTTCTGGGCATGCATATTTTGTTTTACATACAGAATACATAGGAAGCACTGATCTTAAACAACTTTCTTTAGTAAGGCCAAATTTCTTGATATAAACTCCTTGAAATTACTTGAAGAAGGCCATTTAGAGGAGTTTTTGTCAATATCAGGTATTTCTTAATAGCTACTGTCATATAGTGATGGAAAATATCTTTGGTCTATTATAATCATGACTTAAAGTTTTTACAGATGTTTTCCCCCCATTTGAATACATGAATAAGTATTAGATGCAACATAACAGAGGCTAGAATCCCCTTCTTACATTGGTTTTGTCTCTTGTGAATTCAGTAACTCCACTGTGTTTAGAAGTGAATTTTCCTAGTGTTAGATTTCTCTTATTTAAAAATTTCTTCTGTTGACCATTTCAGCCTCCTTTCCAGCTCCTGTGTCTTCCCTTCCTTCACAGTTAATCTGGCCCCTCCAGTTGTGCACCTGGCTTCCTCTGTCTTTGCTGCTCTAGTCATTACTTAGCCTACTGCAGGCCGGTCTCCATCCTTGCCCCTCCAGGGAAGTGTCTCCTGACATTCATCTGAATTCTAATTGCTAAATCCAGTGGCCGTTATAAAAGTGGAGACTCTTATCCTGAGGGTAGGGACTGGTTAAACTGCAGAGACCATGTATTCCTCTCAATACAGTGTGCGTAGTGTTACCTACACATATGCCTAGGTTTTAGGGAGAAAATTCGTAGCTTTTGTTAGATCCTCAAAGGGATCTGCAACCTAAAAATACCTTTTAGGATCTATATTTTGAAATTTTAATTTTAGTTGATGTCTTGGTAGCTTTCTATACTGTGACTTCCCTCTTTCTTTAAACTTTTACTTCTTTGGCCCCTATTCCTTATTGGTCTTCTCTGTGCTCTGCTTCTCTTCCATCTCTCTTGATATGACCATTCCTCACTTCTCTGTTTACTCTGCCTGAGTGATCACCTTTACTGCCATAGCTCCAGCTGCATATATTCTTTTATTTACTCATTTATTCATTCATCAAACATTTCTGAATGCCTCCTATTTACAGCCCTCCAGCAGTCTTATTTCACTGTGTATCTATAGCTGGAGGCAGGTGAAAGGCAACCGTATATTGATGTTTCTCTCCCTTTCTTCCTCCTTCCTTGCCCTTCTCTCTTAAAAATCTTAAAAAAAATTAGAAGGGTTTAGAAGCTCTATTAGGAACAGGGACAAAGATCAAATATATATTTCTTACTATAAATTATACCACACTGTGATATGCATTTGTAATGATTTCAGTGGCTATTTGTATTATTTGAAAATTTGTATTTTGTGTTTTCTGAAATGCCTTTTGCCAACCTGAAATTCCTATAGTATGAATTCATTTAAACTTTTTTTCCTTATTGAGAAATGTGTTAGCCCTGGCTAGTGTTGCCTCAGTGGATTAAGGGCCAGCCTTGTGAACCGAAAGGTCGCCAGTTCAATTCCCAGTCAATGCACATGCCTGGGTTGTGGGCCAGGTCCCTACTGAGAGTGTGGGAGAGGCTGCCTGTTGATGTCTCTCCCCCACATTGATGTTCCTCACCCTCTCTTTCTCCCTCCCCATCTCTCTAAAAGTAAATTAAAATAATATAATTTGATTATTAAAAAAAGAAATGTGGTAAGTTGCTTCTTGTATTTCTCTCACAGATTACGGCCTTCTAACGACGCCCCAGCTGCACTACATGGTGTACTGTCGAAATACCAATGGCCGGTATGGAAAGGCAACCATAGAAGGTTACTGCCAGAAACTCTCTAAGGCCTTTGTGGAACTTATCAAACAGGTGAAAATCTGAATGTGATAGAGTTTAAACAAGTGAATAAAATAACATCAATTGAACAGTCTTTCACTCTTCTTCCTTTTTCCAAAAATTCAGCCTATCTTTTTCCAGGGCTGCACATTTCTGGCCCTTGTATCCAAATCTTGTGTGGGCATTTCCTTGGCAAGGCACATAAGGCATTCTGGGAGCACTGGGGGAACGGACGTGGTGGTGTTCTTGGGGTACTAAGTAGTTATTTAGGTGAATTTACTCTTAAGCAAGTAGGGGTTAGTGATATCACACATGAGGCATCCACTGTTGAGATTTTCCTTGTTAAGGATATTGGCTTGTTAAACTTGGATGAGATTTCCTTATTAAAGATATTGGCTTATTAAACTTGAACCATAAATCCCTTGATCAACCAATACTTGAGTGTATGTTATCGTCAGGCCCAGTAATCTAAAACAAAGGCCTTGCTCGTTGGCGAAGATAGATAGGAAAGGAGACAATTAGTAAAAACAAAAACGCCCAGTGGTGGCATAGCCTATGAAAGAATGAAAGATGTTTTTACTGCTCATTTTGTATGTATATGCATATATATGCTGCTTCCCACATTTGAAAGACTGCCCTGTCATGTAATATGGGCTACAATATTATTTTTAAGGGACCCTGCTTAATTGAGGCTAATTCTAATCAAGCTTGACAAAAAAAAAAAAACAAAAAAAACCCCAAAAAACAAAAAACATGAGATGTTATAAAATTGCAGTGTCCAGAGTGAGAGAAAGCAGTTAGTTAGCCTATTAATAGTTAACAAAAACCTGCTCTCATTCAAGTGTGTCTGTTGAAACTTTGGTTTAATTTCCAGGTGTTGTGTGTGTAATTATTATAAAGAGGGAATAACCAGGTGCCTTCAAACTCCAGGAGGCTCCATTTCTTATTTACACATGGACTTTCCAGATTTCCTCGCAACCTTCCAAGGGAGCAAACACTTCTTATTTGGACTCTGCGACCACCCCAGAACTGCCCCGCTTCACCTTCTCCTGCCCCTTCCGTCTGTACCTAATGTGAATCCTTTCAGAACAGACTACATCTTTCTCCACTGTGTATGATGTATAAAAACACTTGCAAAACTGTGGCACATGGTAGTCATGCTTGTCCTTTCTCTCTAGCTATGCTGCTGGGTTTCAGGCTCACTGCTTCAAGACAGATTGTCTTTTTATTTTATCTAACAATGGCCTAATAAACCCTTTTTAAAAGACTTTCAGCCATAAAAGTAAATTTTTTAACAAGCTCCATTTCCTTGAGTTATTCAATCAGTAACTGTTCCAATGTCAAAAGTGTTCACAAAAATGTATGTAAATTTTTTAATGTTTTATGATTTTCATCTGAATGTGTGGACTCTTGTTTCTCGGTTTGAGATAGATGCGCTAACTGAAATAACAGGAGATATTTATGTATACATATTCATGCTTTATGCTTTGATTTTTACCTTTAGAACTTCAAGTTTTTCTTGCCTGTGTCTTTTCATTTTAAGGCTTGCTGCAGGGGAGATGACTGTCAATCACTTAAGGTTGACTGTGCAAATGGCATAGGGGCCCTGAAGCTAAGAGAAATGGAACCTTGCTTCTCCCAGGCACTATCACTTCAGCTGTATAATGTCGGGACCAAAGGGAAACTCAATCATTTATGTGGGGCTGACTTCGTGAAAAGTCATCAGAAACCTCCACAAGGTATGTCAACAAATTTGTTTTTAGAACTTTGAAACCAATCTTATTTACAAACAGAAGTGGCCAAGTAAGTGAAAAGTCATGTAGCTGGTCTTTAATGTGCTGCATTTAAATATCTGGGCATCTTCCCAGTCATCAGTGCCATTCTGTACATGAACTGCTCTCTGCCTCTAAACCATACAGGGCTCCTCACAATGTGTGGGGAGCCTGGTG
This sequence comes from Noctilio leporinus, assembly GCA_004026585.1. Taxonomy (NCBI): domain Eukaryota; kingdom Metazoa; phylum Chordata; class Mammalia; order Chiroptera; family Noctilionidae; genus Noctilio; species Noctilio leporinus. Next base: position 39,204 of record PVIW01002349.1, on the reverse strand, counting down.
GGGAAGCAAAGTCAGATTCTGGAGAACTTGGGAGCATACAGATTCCTGGGCTCTACCTCAGAGTTTTAGATTCTGTGGGTCTGGGGTAGTTTTGTATAGCATGCAAATTCGCATTTCTGTCAAATGCCCAGGCTTTTTTTGATAGTGCTGGTCTGGGGACTGCACTTGGAGAATCACTGATCTAAAGGATAGCAAGAGTTAAGTATGTTTTTCATTGTAGAATTAGATACAGGATAGAAAGAGAATGCAACTGCTGAATTGTAGTTATTTCCAAAATCAGTGTTTTCCACAGTGAGCATGTTAGGAGGAAGACTGTTGTTCAGATTGTGATTGCAGAGGTGTTCTATATGTAGCTACATTATCGATCTAAAGTTTTTGGCCTGTCTTGCAAATGTGTTTTGTTTGGCCTGTTGTATGTGTCTGTGTATTTAATCACATTAGTTACCACTATTTAAAATGCTTTAATTGTCCTTAAACATTGGAATCTGGCTTCTCTTTACCAAAATGAGAAAATGTCGATTCTCATTCAGTTTAACTGGCTGAATGGAGTAGCCCCCAAGCCTCTTCAGACAGGACGTTCTTCAGAACTCCACAGGTCGCATTCACCCTGTTGTCTCTCACCCTGATGCTATTTTCTACCTCACTGTGTGTGTTTAAATTTTCAGCTTAACCAATTTCAGCTCCCTTTCATTGAATTGCTCATTTTGACTGTTACTTCACTGACAATTCAGTTCTCTGTCCCTGATCTATCCAGTCTCTAACTTGTGAGCTCTTTTTCTCTTGCTGTAGGCACTGAAGCTACAGTATGAACAAAAACCATAAGCCCTGGCTTTCGTGAAGCTTGCAGTTAGCCATATATTCATATTCCAGACCAAATCTCTCATTGGTTACAATTCTGTGTTTTTATTTCTTTTAATTATATTTTATTGATCATGCTATTACAGTTATCCTGATTTTCCTTTTGCCTACTCCACCCAGCACCCCCCACTCCTTTAGCCAGTGCCCACACAATTGTTCATGTCCATGGGTCATGCGTATAAGTTCTTTACTCCATTTCTTTTACTGTACAGTACATCCCCATGGCTAGTCTGTAACTACTTATTTGTGCTTCTTAATCCCTCACCTCTTCACCCACTCCCCTACGCTCCCTCCCATCTGGCAACCCTCAAAATGTTCTCCATTTCCATGATTCTGTCTCTGTTCTTGCTTGCTTAGTTTATTTTCTAGATTTAATTGTTGCTAGATAACGTATTTTCTGCCATTTTTGTTGTTTATTCCTTTGATCTTCTTTTTCTTAAATAAGTCCCTTTAACATTCATACAATAATGGTTTCATGATAATGAACTCCTTTAGCTTTACCTTGTCTGGGAAGCACTTTTAACTGTCCTTTCATTCTAAATGACAGCTTTGTTGGGTAGAGCAACTTTAGCTGTAGGTCCCAGCTTTCCATGACTTTGAATATTTCTTGCTAACCCCTTCTAGCCTGCAAAATGTCTTTTGAAAAATCAGCTCACAGTCTTATGGGAACTCCCCTGTAGCTAACTAACTTCTTTTCTCCTGATGCTTTTAAGATTCTCTATCTTTAACCTTTAGCATTTTAAATATAATGTGTCTTGAAGTGGGCCTCTTTGCATCCATCTTGGGACTCTCTGTGCTTCCTGGACTTGCATGTCTATTTCCTTCACCAAATTGGGGAAGTTTTCTTTCATTATTTTTACAATGGATTTCCAATTTCCTGCTCTTTCTCTTCTCCTGGCATGATATGATATGAATGTTGGATCACTTGAAGTTGTCTCAGAGGCTGCTTATATACTATACTATCCTAATTTTTTGGACTTTTGTTTTCCTTCTTGTTGTTCTGATTGGTTGTTTTTTGGTTCCTTATGTTTAAAATCATTGATTTGATTCTCAGCTTTGTCTATTCTGTTATTTCCCTGGAAATGATTCTTTACTTAAATTAGCATATCCTTTGTTTCTGATTGGACCTTTTTTATGCTGTTGAGGTCCCCCCTTGGTTCCCTGAGCATCCTTATAAACAGTGTTTTGAACTCTGCATCTGATAGATTGCTTATCTCCATTCAGTTTCACTCTTTCAGGAGTTTTGATCTGTTTTTTCATTTAGGCCATGTTTCTTTGTCTCATTTTGGCAGCCTCCCTTCCACTTGTTTCTATGTATTAGGTAGAGTTGCTTTGATTCTCTATCTTGGTAGTGTAGTATAATATAGTACATGTTTTATAGGGTCTAGTGGCACAGCCTCCTTATCACCCAAGCTGGGTACCTGAGGTGTGACCTTCTTGTGAGCTGAGTACACTCTTCTCTTGTAATTGAGCCTTGGTTGCTGTTGGCAGATCAATGGGTGGGTTTACCGAGACCAGTCAGCTGAAAGGACTGGCTGTGACCACTGACCACCAGCCTCTGCCCTCTGTGGAGGATCAGCAGTGCAGGGGCGGGTGGTGGTGCTCCAGTGTGGTCTGTAGCTGCCCAGTAGGTGTGCAGGCCCTGGGGTTTCCTGGGAGTGCAGGCCAAGGTCAGCCCCTACTGTGTTTTGCCCTGGCCACCCTGTCTGAGCTATGAAGCAATCTGAGATGGTTTTATAGCAACATAAGATGCTACCTGTGCTGTGCTTACGAGATTCCCAGGTGAAGCCAAAGCTGTGAATCTAGGCTGGATGCTGCTAGTGTGAGGCCTGCAGCTCACTGAGGCAGCTGTTGCTTGAGTGGAAGGATTTAGGAAGTTGTGCAGCCTGGGCCAAGACCAGCCATTCATATAGAAAAGCAGCTCGTTTGGGCCTATAGATTGGGTGGAGCGGAGTCTCAGATACGGCCTCAGCTAGCTGCCTCTGGGGGAGGTTTAGAAAAGGGACAGTGACCTTTGCTTACAGATAATCCATTCCTCCCTATGCACTACTCTTGCCTCTCAAGCTGCTACCCTGGTGCTGGAGCTCAGAGGGGGCGTGTCTGTGTATAGGTTCTTTATGAGAAACTGCTTGGGGCTCCAGAAATTTCTTTCACCAACTCAGTCCCCACATGTTTTTACAGCCAGAAGTTGTGGGGACTTGCTTTCCTGGTACTGGAATGCTGGGCTGGGGGCCTGGTGTGGGAGATGGGACTCCTTGCTCCAGAGACATCCCTCCAAAAATTTTATCCATCACATGTGGGTGAGGGACCAGCCCATTCCGTATCTCTGCCCCTCCTACCAGTCTGGATGGATGTGGTTTCTTTAATTCCGTCGTCAGACTTCCATTCAGTTTGATTTCATAGTTGTCATACTTTTATTCAATTCAATTTCTGATTGTTCTGTGTGATAATTATTCTGTATTTTACTTGTAATTTTGATATGATGGTGTGAAAGTGTGAGTCATGTCTGCCTTCATTGCCATCATTACCAGTGTTTCTTGTTATTTATGGTGTGAACAAATAAAAATCAGTCCTATCTTAATTAAATCAAAGCACATACCTCACCTATTGATTATTTTTTATATGTAAAGGACATCAAAGGGCTAAACTGCACTCAGAAATACCTTTAGCTTTCAAAAAACTATATGGTAACCCGTCTTGCCAAATCATCTGGCTTATAAAATAAAATTTTGTTTTAGCATTATGTCAAGTTTTAGCATAGATAGATTTTGAATGATTCTTTTTCAGTTAACTGTGAAAGAATGTACTCTGATCCCTGGCTGGTGTCGCTCAGTGGATGGAGTGCTCAAAAGCTCATTGGTTTGATACCCAGTCAGGGCACATGCCTGGGGTCAGGTCCTCAATTTGGGACGTTAGAGAGGCAATTGATTGATATATCTCTCACACATTGACGTTTCTCTTCCTCCCTTCCCCTCTCTCTAAAAATAAATTAATTAATTAAAAAGAAAAAAAAGAATTTACTCTGTAAAAACGACCAATAAGCTTGTAAGCTTGTATACTATTTGAAGATTAAGACACTGGCTTTATTTCGAAGGATTTTTAAATATTTCTTGAATAATCATAGTGGACATGCTTGTAACAAACACATATAGTCATGATCATACCTTAGTGAAAAAATTTTCCCTTGTAACTAGTATGAGGAAAAAACCTAAAACTTAATATATTGAGTTGTATTCCCATTTTTTAGACTGAAATGCACTTTTAATTATTTTGTTTGCTAGGAATGGAAATGAAGCCCAATGAAAGATGCTGTTCCTTTGATGGAGATGCAGACAGAATAGTTTATTACTACTATGATGCAGATGGCCACTTTCATCTCATTGATGGAGACAAGATAGCAGCACTCATTAGCAGTTTCCTTAAAGAGCTCCTACTGGAGGTATGATGGGGAGTGATAACTGGTCTTTAAAATGAGACTTACTGGTGAAATAGTTCTATAGCAGTCAGTTGAATGTCAAAGGCACAAATTGGGGCAATTCCTTACATTTGTGGCTGGAAAATACAGAAAGAAATTGTAATTCTAGTTATTTCAACTTTGGGGAACTGGTTTTGGAATTCAAAGTCACTCTTTTCTTTCTTATATGGGCAAAGTTTTATGATTTGAAGCTTTATGAAGTTTTGGTTTCTTCGTAACTACCATTTTAATAATGGGAATTCCACCATAACTCCCTAAAACCTTAAGTTTAAACAGAAAATATCCTATGGGAGATTTATTTTGTCTTGCTCATTTGGAAAACTCAGGCTAGCCTTATAAGATATAATGGGAAGTAATTACTATGCTCTGGATAAGGTATACTTTAAGAATTCAGTAAATACTTTTATTTAAAAAAGAACAAGAGAGAGAGGCAGAGACAAGGAAGGGGAGCAGTTTAAACAAGAACCTAGTATGAAGGAACCATGGACATGGACAGGTGGGACTGACTTTGGGGGGAATGGGTGGGTGGGGAGGGGGACAGAGGGGAGCAAAAAGGGGATGGATGTAATACAACAACAATAAAATTTAAAAAAAAAAAGAAGAGATAAAGATCAAGAAACCACGTTTTTTTTTTTGTTTTTTTTTTTTTTTTTAAATAGAGGATTCCTTGTAGAATTGCTTTAATTAATTTCCAAAAGGATTTTAACTTTTTCTCGCCTAATATAAGTTTTCATCTGGCATAAACCAAAGCACCGCTGAATTTGTAGATAACTGTTGTCCTTTAGAACTTTGCTTTTGTTGTGTCTTTTTACTTTTTTATTTATTTATTTTGCAGTATTTCAGTTGCTTGCTTTTATTCTTTTAATTATTTTTTGTAGTGCCTTTACTTTTGATGCAAGGTCATTATTATTGTTGTCTAGATTGGAGAAAATTTAAATATCGGTGTTGTACAGACTGCATATGCAAATGGAAGTTCAACACGGTATCTTGAAGAAGTTATGAAGGTACTGAACCATTTCCATTTTCTGGTAGTTTCTTAATTATATTCTATGCCCACACCAGCTGCTCTCACCTGTAGTCTGATTCTTCACGAGGAGCTGAACACATGATTTTTCATGGGAATTTCCTACTTTTAAGTCTTGGCAACTGATTTAAAATTTGAAAGAAATAGTGTCTAGGTACAATTAAACACACCTGGAGGCTACAGTGTGTGACCTGATTTAAGGTCGGGCAAAAGTAAGTACAGCTGTGAGTACATGGAATAAGTTTATTCTGGCATAATTTATTAATTATTATATTGTTTTCCATAGGAACAACTGTCAATCTACTTTTGCCCTACCCCATATATGGTTATAGTAAAGTTACTCAAGACACCCATCTGGGACCCAGTTGCCTGCCTTTCATGGGAATTTTTAAGTAGCTGGCATTTTGTATTCAATTAATTTTCTGTCTTAAAAATTTCTTATAGGTAAGATACCCTGTTTAAGAAACTGAATATGTCATCACTGTTACTTTACAACAATTTTCTAAAAGATTAAGTACTTTTAGCCCTAACAATTTCTGAGATTTCCTAAGTCCAAACAAATGTTGATCTTTTTGAACTGGATCTTTTTTTTGGCATCCCTGCACTATCAGTTTTCCTTAACCATCTTTATCAACTCTATTCAAGTCTTTCTCTAGCCACTGTAGTAGTCCAACCACCGTAACTTCTTACTAGGATTAGTCGTAGAAAACTCCTAATAGATCTTCTAGGCAGGGGGTCAACAGTGGCCTGTGGGCCAAATCCAGTCTGCCTCCTGTTAGCGAAGTGTTAGGGGAATACAGCCGTGCTCATTTGTTTTTGTATTGTCTGGGACTCTTCTCACTGGTGACAGAACTGAGCAACTGTAACAAGAGACTGTATGGCCTGCAAAGCCAAAAATACTTACCTGACCCTGTATTACGGGGAAAGCTTGCAGACCCTGTCTCTCAGCCCTCTCCATACTGGAGCTAAGCTGAGCTTTCTAAAACAGACCATGTCCCCCCTCCACTTGCAGTCTTCTGTTCATTTATAAGGGGACCCTCATCTCTCTCACTCTGCTTTCCCCTCATCTGTGCATCTAAGTGCCTTCTCTTTCCCCATAGTAACTAACCACTTTGATTTTCATTGCTTTGTCTTCCTCATGAGATGAAGCTCCAAGTTTTGTTTCCTATTGTACCCCTGGATGGTTGGTATATAGTAAATTGCTGACTGAATAATTGCCATTGTGTTTTTGAAAATGCCTTACAGGTACCAGTCTATTGTACTAAAACTGGTGTAAAACATTTGCACCACAAGGCTCAAGAATTTGATATTGGAGTTTATTTTGAAGCAAATGGGCATGGCACAGTAAGTTGTTATTGTCGTTTTTTTTTTTTTTTTAAGATTTTATTTATTATTTCCAGAGCGAGAGGAAGGGAGAGAAACATGGTTGCCTTTTACCTGCCTCCAGCTGTGGACCTGGCTGGAGACCTGGCTTGCAACTTGGTTATGTGCCCTGGCTGGGAATCAAACTTGGGTTTGCAGGCCAGCGCCATATCCACTGTGCCACCAGCCGGGGCAGTGAGTTCTCTTAAATAAAGCTTTAGCTAACTCTTTATGATGGGAATTCTGTATCTGGGTAATACCAGGTAATACTCTTTGTTGAAGTGATTGGGATGATGGTAGAATTTGATTATTTGGTTAACATATTTTTATGTATTATAGAACTATGGCTCTCTTAGATTGTAATGGTATTTCTTTGAGCATGAAGAAATAATGTTAATTTGTTCTTACATTATAGTTGCTTATAAAAAATGTACTTAATTTTATAAGCAGATTGCATATACATCCTTTAAAATATTTTTTGAACTGGCCGTAGGTGGTAAAAGGAAAGCACAGTAGGTGTGGTAAATTGAAAAGCTTGAGAATTAAGTTATAAACAACTGGAAATAAATTTAAAGCATATATTTTTTTTTAATATTTATGGTGTTCTTAGCAGACAGAATGTTTTAAAGTTTGTTGAGGTATAACTCATCTATCATAAAATTCACAATTTGAAAGTATATTAAGTAGTTTTTAGTATATTCATATGGTTCATAATTTATCCTTAAATATTTTATACTTCGCCTCATTACATACATGGATTTGAGGTGGCTAACACAAACAGTTATCTGGGTCAAATGAATTTCCTCATTAATTTCAAAATTGGCTTCCAGAGGCAATGAATATAAATAGAAGAAAAACACCTTCTTAGAAAATACAAATAAAATAAAACTTTAAGGATCTGATGCAGGGTTGGTAAGTGAACATAAAGGACAGACAATATATATTTCAGGCTTTATGACTGTGTCTTCTTTCAAGCTGGTCAGCTCCGCTGGTGTAGAGTAGTGAGTGGGTATGGCTATGTTTCAGTCCAACAGGGGACCAGCTTGCACTTTACCAACAAACAAGTATTTCAGCAAGTGGCTGAGCATAGTATGCTACTACTCCTTTGTATTGGGCTTCAGAGGGCACCAAAATTATGGGCAAGGTATTTCAAAGTGATAGAAATCCTGAGGAACATGATGTATAATAAATATTCATGGCACTAGTTGCCATAATGTGATAGATGAGTGCTCTTTCTGCTTTTTTGCCTAGCTTTTACCCTTAACTTTAGGACAAAAAAATATGCTAGTTGCAATGAATTATTTTTTCAAGGTAAAATGGACACAGATAGGCTTAAGGAACCTGGCTGCAGAGAACCAGTTCATTTGACTGAAGGGCAAATATAATGAACCCACGTATATGAACACCTTTCCCAAGGTGGTATTTTCTTTGTAATCAGCTCTTCAAAAAAATTTTTAATCTTCACTAAGGACATTTTTCATTGCTTTTAGAGAGAGGAACGTTGATTGGTTGCCTCCTGTATGTTTGCCCTGGCTGGGAATTGAACCTACACCACTTTGGTTAAGGGATGATGCTCCAACCAGGCCACATCAGCCAGGGCAGCTCTTTGAATTTTGATAACTAGTTCTGTAATCCATAAAGAAACTTTTTCCTTAGTAATATCTTTTGGGTTCTGCTTTGATCTGAATTTTGTACATTGTGATGCTGCTATTATTTTTCCCTGAAGTTTCTCCAGATGTGGAGTTTCAAAAGTGGTTTAGCTAGTATGATAGTACTTTTGGTTGGGTCTGAGATAGTGTTTTTTAATTTTTGTACACTTTCATTGCAGGTACTTTTTAGTAAAGCTGCTGAAATGAGGATAAAACAACTAGCAAAAGAATTAGAAGACAAGAAAAGGAAAACGGCTAAGATGCTTGAAAACATCATTGACTTATTTAACCAGGTAGAACTGATGGGGTCATGGGCTCTTGGTTACTTGTACATTATTCAGGAGGTGGACAGACAGTGGGCTGTATACACAGCTTCAAGTGGTGCTTCCACACAACAGTGGTACCTACAGTCAGGCATGTCCATGGAGAACATTCATGGGCTTCATTTACCCTGTTTTTTTTCCCATGAAAACTTTCAAATATAACGAGTACCACCTCCCTAGAGACACTAGATTCAGCTCCTGAGTGCACATATATTGTATATGTGACTAAACATGTACTTTTAAACCTGGAGGGAAGTTAAGGAAACGTAATTGGTCATCTTCCCCGTGTTGGGTTGTTGGGGCTGGAACGTGGGTGAGGGCGTGGCAAAGTGGTGGAAGTAGCGTTGTGCATCTCCTACAGTTTGGGCACTTTCCACATCTCGTCTGTACATCCTTGCATTAACACAGGGAGAAGGGTTATTATTGTCACTTCATAACTGAAGAAACAAAGACTTAGAGCTACTAAGTGGCAGAATATGGCTTCACTTCAGGTGTGTCTTACATGAAAGCTCTTATTTCTCCACTACCTTGCACAACTCCTATCATGGTATATGATCCCAAAAGGGATCTCGTTATAAAGAAAAAAATTGAGTAATAAAATGTTAATGCTGGAAGCTTAAGAGTTATCCAGTCTAATTTCATTTTATAGCTTAGGGGGAAGATTAAAGGCAAGTTTCTCAAGAGCTAATTTCAGTTCTTTACCTCATTAATGTTCATATTTATCCTTACCAGTGAATAATGCCACATGGAGGGAGGAGCCTGAAATGGTTTCTAAGACACATTCACATCTTAGCTTTCCTTGAGTCAGAGCCACCCCTCCATTGTTATTGCCATCTTGCAGGCAGCTGGTGATGCTATTTCTGACATGCTGGTGATCGAGGCAATCTTGGCTCTGAAAGGCCTGACTGTGGAACAGTGGGATGCTCTCTATACGGATCTTCCAAACAGGCAGCTCAAAGTCAAGGTGGGAGCAAGATCTTAAAATTACTTATTTTCTAAAAATGAAAAGGTATTATTTCAAATAACACTTTATAAAAATATTTCCCAAGTGTTGTCATATTTCATTCTATACATATTATATAGAAAATAATGCCTTATATTACCTAATTGTACTGTCTCATATCTTTAAAAATTACAGAAGCTCTTAACTATTCTATTGTTTGAGAAGTATTTGGTTTCATAACTTATAATGACACATATATTTATTATGTTTAAAATGTTTTTATGTTTTATTATGAAAATGTTTTATTATGTTTTATTATGAAAAATGTTTTATTATGAAATGTTTTATTATGAAAAATCTGAAACATGCATATAGGGAACAAAATAATGAACCCCTCTGTACCCAGGTTCAACAGACTTTAGAGCAATAAAACATTCTCTATATCCCCCTATTATTTTGAAGCAAATCCTGGATAGCCTGCCATTTTGAATGAAAATATTTCCTCTATTATTCTTGGTTCATAGAGTACTCCTGAGGCTAGATGCTGAGTAGAAACCTGTGGGTTCAAAGGGACAAAAAATTTTTAAAGACATTTCAGATAAGTTGCGAATTGATTTTTGTGTAGATTTATACCAGTTAACACATTCACCAACAGATTTCTGAAAGAGATATAAAATCCATAGTTCATAGAAATGGCTTATTCAGATAAGTTTTTGGCATATGTAAGAGAGTCTCATCATGATCCTCTTAATAGGAAATTTTTAAAAAAAGATAAGTGGTTCTTATAACTAACCCAAGGTTATTTGACCAGTAACTTAAAATCGTATAGTTCTTAGTGGCGATTATTTTAGTGGTAACTGTAAGACAAGTCTGTGGAAATGTTATTTCTTTTTGCTAAAAGGTATTTTATAGACTGAAGAAACACACTATATAAATATGTTGAAATTAATAACCCTGATATTGGCAGAAATGAAAACAGTAAAATTTTAATGCATTTTCATTGTATGCTTAATCTGGAACTTCACTCTCTGTGTTGTACTTTGTGGTACAATAAGCTGAAATATAGCTTTGTTGTTAAAACAAAATGGGCATAATCTTGGTGGCAATTATGGTGAACAGGTTAAGCTTCTGAAAGGGAATGACATATAACAAATATGAAATGCTTTGGCACAGGTTGCAGACAGGCAAGTTATTAGCACCACTGATGCTGAAAGGCGAACAGTCACACCCCCAGGACTACAGGAGGCAATCGACAACCTGGTGAAGAAGTACAAGTTGTCCCGCGCTTTCGTCCGACCCTCTGGTACTGAAGATATAGTCCGAGTATATGCGGAAGCAGACTCACAAGTAAGCTGGTACAGTTCTGCTGGAAGAATGTGCAGTGAGAGTCTAAACAACATAGGTGGGAAGGGGTAGTAGGAAATGAAAACTATTTTAACAGTGTTGGAATCTCACTGTGATAATTAAGGATTTAATCTCTGTGTTTAGGTTCATTTTAAGATTGCAAAATAAACTACCTACTTAGTTTATTTCCCTAAATAGTTTTCTTTTGATTTACTCTACACTTCCTGAAAGTGTCACTCTAATTGTGGCATGAATAACTAGTAGGTACTTAGTTGGCTGTATTAAACTTATGTTGCCTGAAATAGATTATTGGATTTTTCTCCAAAAAATACATAATCCTGTTGCTGTATGAAAACTAGGTTGGGGGTTCATTTCTAAACCAAATGGTACCATCGTCCATACAGCCTGAAATTTGTGTTTGTCTCAATTTGTTTCAAAATGTTTCCTTTAAATGACAGCCTTGCTCTATGCTACTGCTGTTTTTGTGACTTTGTGATCTAAGTATTTACAGTTTGTCCTCTCAATACAATCTTTTCTATCACCGTAAACCCTGGATAAAAATGTTTGCACAGCAGAGGCAAAATAGAGTAAACTGAATAGGGACTCAGAAGGAGACATTTTCAGTTAATTCATACAGTAGCTGGCAGCTTTTTGCAGAAGCCTTAGGCCATCTGAGAATAGAGTGAATAGATTTATTCACTATATGGTGGAGAGGAAAGGACATCCAGTGCCTTAAGAGTAACTTACTCTTAGGATACTTGTGGTCTTGTTGCCTTCAATGACTAGGTTTCATTATGTTTATTCTGTTTTGAAATAATTGAAGAACTTACCTTATTTGGAAGACTTTGGCTTGTTTTCCATTTATTTAAGGGTCTTGGAATTTGCCACTGAAAGATGAAAAAAACATTTTCATTTTAATGTTAGTGAAACAATCAGGAGGCTCCCTCTCCCCCCATCCCTTAAAGATGCAAGTAACATGGATGATGCTGTCTGTCCCATCTAATCCCTCTCTCTTCATGTAATTTTCAGGAAAGTGCAGATAGCCTTGCCCATGAAGTGAGCTTGGCAGTATTTCACCTGGCTGGAGGAGCTGGAGAGAGTCCGCAACCACGTTTCTGAAGATAATTTTTATATCCTGAAGAAACTGGATTTTTAAAAAGGTTTTACAAAATAATAGGACTGCTATTATTGTGACAGGTTCAAACACATTGATTATCATAATAATTACACTGCACCTTACTGGATGGTTTCTAGATCTCTATTTTTCTTAAACACTACCAGAATAATTCTTTAGAAATAGCTAAGCCTTACTCTTGTTAAACTTAGTTTTTTAAAAAAAGAAAATCTCTAGTCTTAGTCTCACTAATGTAAAATTTTGGAGCTTACATATATGATTTAGTCAGTAACTTTATAAGGTATGCTGGGAAAAATTAAACCTTATTTATTACCAACACCTTGGGATATCTTTCCTGTTGCCATTATCTAACCATTGTGTCATTCTGCAGTCTTTGCCACTGTTGATACAGGTGGAGAGAGTGGAAGGCACTTGATACAACCGATTTTTCCACAGCAAAGTTTTCAGAATGATTAAGTGACTCACCTCTGTAATTACCATACCCAGGAACTCAGGTGTGACTGTGAATCTCCAGCCTGAGGTGGAGGTGCTCGTGCTGCACTTACAAGGATGCAGGTCCCGGGCTTCATTTTATTCTTTACTCCTTTTAGTTGAAGGTATGTGGGAGGAAACTATAATACATTACCAAACCTCTGATAGAGACGTGACACCTTCTGACACTAAAACATGGTTAATAACAAATAAAACCTCCCCAACCAATCTAAATTAAGTGAAACTTGAAACCAGTAGAAAAAAATGTGCAGTGTGTATTTTGCAGGTTTAAGACAACTCAGGACAATAATACAATGGACTATATATGTATATATAGATCTCTCTTAGGCATCATAATCAATATGAGCCAACAATATTTAAACGTGATTCAGGCCACACTCAAGACATTTGCTCTTATTTACAAATAAATTAAATACAACCTGAAATATGTTTTGTTACATACAAAAAAAAATCTATACAACTCAGAGTAATGTTTGTTTTAAATGATTACATTTAAACTAAATGGAAACATTTGTACTCAAGTTTTTATCACCCCTTCCAGAAAATCTTTTTCAACCATCTCTTCTATTTTTTGCCTGGCTTTGCTAGAAAATGGTTTGTGGTTTTCCAGCTTCACGTCCTTGTTAGGGAAGGTGTTTGAGTAGAGGACGGGGCTCCCTGAGTGTCCTGCACATCGGCTGGTAACCTTGCTGTTGAAGACTTGGCTGAGTACGTTGAAGAATGGCAGGAGCTGCTCAATACTGCGCACGGTGCAGATGGTGAGCAGCAGGTGCCCTGGTTCCCAGCCCAACGTTCTCCCTGAGTTGTCCTCCTCTGGGTTTTTCTGCAGAAAACAAAACAGGAATTGTTACTAACAGACCATGCAGTACATGAGAATACTTAAATGGGTATAAACATCAGCAAATAGTTAAATACAATTGATGACATTGCATTTTCATTGTAGACAATTCTTGCTTCTAAGACTGAGGCCTTATGCACCAATTATTAACTGAAAACAGAGGGGTCTAACACTGTAGTATAAGGAAGCTTAGCATAATGGTTTTGGATAGGGAGAGTCAAATATTAAAGCTTATTCTGTGCTTTGCATATACTCAAAAAGCTCCCAGATTTCTGGACTCCCACTAATGTAAGCAAGGACTGGGTCACAAAATGACTACCAAAGAAGGCTTGGAAGGGACAAAGAGTCTTTCTTACACATTTCATCATTAGTAAATCAATCAATTCCCTTTTAACAAAATTGCTTAAACTTGCCACAAGATGGTAGGAGGGCCCAAAGTGAATAATTATTGTCCGCAAAGAGAAAGGAAAGGAGGCTGCTGTTTCAGTGTTATGCTCAACAATGTGGGGAGGAAGGCTGAAATGGCGTCAATACTGGATTGGTGTCCTAGTGCTGCCATTTATTTACTCTGTAGTGTCCTTGAGTAAGACACCGAAAGGTTCCTCGCTTACAAAGTGGGGAAATCCACCTTGTGGCAGTAAAGTCAAGAATGTATGTGAAAACTCTGTCAATAAACAAAAGTAAGATAATTTGAATGCTAAGAGGTTAGTTTGAGAAGCCCTACTAAATAAACATAGTTGTTAGATATCAGTCTTATCTGAAAAAAGTTATTAAGAATTAAATACAACTTCTGGTCATGATGGAGGCACAGGTAAATATGCTTTGCCACTTCATACAACTATAGACTGCAAAACAACTGTCACGCAGTCATTAGAAAATCAAGCTGTATGGAAGTCTGATAACCAAGTATTTAAAGAAGCCACATTCATCCAGATGGATACCTTTACTACAATAGGCTACACTAGTAAGGGAGTCAAAGAAGCTCTACCTACCTAATACACAGAAACAAATACAGGGAGGCTGCCAAATTGAGGACATAAAGAAATATGGCCCAAATGAAAGAAGAGAACACATTCCTATGAAGGAGTTCCCATAAGACTGTCAGCTGAGTTATCAAAAGAAACTTTGCTGGCAAAAAGTATTCAAAGTGATGAAATGAAAGGACCTATAACCTACATTACTTCAATCATTTTGAATTGAAGGGCAGATAAAGTGCTTCCCACACAAGGTAAAACTAAAGGAGTTCATCATCACCAAGCCATTACTATATGAAATGTTAAAGGGACATATTTAAGAAAATAGAAGATAGGGAGGCAGAGGCAAAGAAGGGGAGCAGCTTAGACAAGAACCTAGTATAAAGGAACCATGGACATGGACAACAGGTGGGATTGATTTTGGAGGGAATGAGTGGGTGGGGAGGGGGACAGAGGGGAGCAAAAAGGGGATGGATGTAATACAACAACAATAAAATTAAAAGAAAATAGAAGATAAAAAGTATGAACATTAAAATGACAACAAACTCGGACAACTGAATCTCAAAAATAAAAGGAAACCATCAGAACAGTAACAATCATAAGTATGGTGATCATTTGTAGGGTTATCAACTGAGTGGGGGAAGAGGGTGAATGGGGGGAAAGGTGCAGGGACTAAGAAGCATAATTGGCAGATGCCAATAGATGGGGATGTTAAGACTAGTATAGGAAATGGAGTAGCTAAAGAACTTAAATGCATGAATGACTTGCAGACATGAACTAAGGGGTACGGGGTGCTGGAAGGAATGGGGAAACCAGGCAGAAGGGCGCACAAAAGGAAAATTGGGACAATTATGTCAGGATAGCGAGGCTGGTCCCCAGTTCCTTTCTGCATATGGCTGGCCCTTCTGCTGGAGTTTGCCAACCAGCTTGCCTTAAAGCTAATCTTATCCCAGCGCCCCGGAACACTGAGCCCAGGAGTAGCCCCCACAATGGCCTTAGGCAGGCATGTGCTGCCTTTGAGTAGACTGCCTTTGTTGTAAGGTACATACAGCCTCCTTAGTTCCAATGTGTATATAAGCCTGCAGTATGCAGTAAGTTAGCATGCCGCAATTGTACGGGGTGGGGGTCGGGGGGGGGACGACGACTGTGTGGAACCCTGACATCCTCACAAGCTGCTTATAGCCTGCTGCCGCCTGCAATAAAGATGCCAAATCTGAAGGCTCCATGTAAGTCCATGTTTATCACCAGGTCAGAGGCCTGCCCACCATCAGAATCCATTGGTTGGAAAGCTCTCAGAGTTCCAGGACCTGACATTGTAATAGCATAATCAATAAAATAAATTAAAAAATAACTGAAGTGTTTGAGCTTGGGCAGACTCATACATATGCGAACACAGAGGCAAGATCATGAAAACTGGATAAAAAAAGGAAAAGAAATCAGGTGGAACTTAGGAAGCATAATTACAATCTGTGTATTGGTTACAAATGGAGTTTGCCTTCTAAGATGTTGCCAAGACACTTTCGTCATTTACCTAATACTTCAATATCACTAGTTTCATAGTGGAGAACAGAGATGCAAAACCCAGCTCATCTTACTGTGTGTGCTCACCGACTGGTGTGCTTATTTAAAAATAAGATCTGACAAAGGAAAATTAAGTTAAAATAGAAGACTCTAGGAGTAAACAAAAGCCCCAGACATCTCTTAGTTAATATGTTAGCAGTTACTTAACCTCCACTCTTTACTCTTTAATTATAGTATCTAGAAAACCATTTTTTCTCTTAACTATAACACTTGCTTTAATGACACTCTTGGGGCTGTCCCATCATGGACTACCATTAATTGGCCGGCGATACCATCTTCAGTTCCCTAAATCAAACTGCTATTCAGTAGTAATTAAAAAGTATACAACATTATCTTGAAGTAAAATGAGTAATTTGACCCCTCTACATAACTATTTCCCAATGTAAGCAACTAAGGTTTATGTTCTTGTCCAGAACCTTTAAAGAGGGACTTTAAGCTATTGACCAAGAAGAATGACTTGTTTTAGTGTTCTGCTTTTCTTAATCAGAACCACCTCCCTCAATAATAAAATTCAAACATATTTCCATACAAACTATTTCTCCTTTCATTCCACCAACCTATACTTGAGAAACATTGCCTTCCTCTTTACATCTCTTATACTTGAAATTCAGACCTGGGTTTGTGTCTCAATATTTGGTCAAGATGTGGCAACTTTCATTGCTGCCATAGCACAAGCATCAAAAATCCACCCTCACCTGATGCTTGGTCATCTCCAATCCCTCCAAAATCACTGTCTTAAAGTCCTCCTCCTTGTCCTGTGGAAGGAAAGAGGAGAACTCACAGCCTTTGTTCCATGAAAAGTATACTTGGCCATGAAGACCTTGTTTAGTGTTTTGGGGAAATGCTTTCCAACCAAAACTGTTTTCTCCATGGGACAAGTTTTAGACAAGACTGTTATGTTTATTCCTTAGATAAGGGAGGAGTCTTGTAGGCATGCTCATTACTAATGAGATGCAGGGATGAAAAATGTAGATGTGCTTGGGGTCATACATCAATCATTACCTTGCTTCTGGATTTGCTATCATGAATATTTTTTTCAAACCCTGTGATGTCAAAGTGAAAGTACTCAATCCTATCCTAAACTCAGGACCCAATTTTTATCTTTGTCTTTGTCCTTTTACTTGGTCCCTAAAGAAATAACTTGATTATAAATCAAGTTGCTCATATCCATGAAATACTTTTGAATTAATTTCCTCCATTCCATTTTCTATAATTTATGGAATGCAGTTAGGAGCTGCTGCCTGGATAGGGGACCCCAGAAAACTGGAAAATTTCTGAGCACTCAAAGCACATTCTGAAAACTAGGACTCAAAAGACAACCCACATTATCCCCACATTGTACAATTTGTTTTTGAAAGACAAGGTTTCTAAATAAAGACTCATTGATGAGCATGCTAAATTTGTTACAACTGACCCTTGAACAACACAGGTTTGAACTGTGCAGGTCCACTTACACACATTTTGTTTTCAATAAATCCTATATATTTTATTTAACATTTTAACATTTTCTTTTCACTAGCTTACTTTATTGTAAGACTATAGTATATAATACATATATCATATAAAATAAGTGTTCATACTTTATGTTATTGGTAGGGTCAACAGTATGCTGTTAGTAGTTGAGGTTTAGGGGGTCAAAAGGTACACATGGATTTTCAACTGTGCGGCTGATTAGTACCCCTAACCCTCATGTTGTTCAAGGGTTAACCTGAGTCTTTCCTTGAGCAAAGGTGTATAAGTAATTGGCCTGATGCATACTGAAAAACAGCAACTACATAACACAATATAAATGTATTTTACAAATGTTACCTTCTTTAAAACAAAAAGAAAAATGCAATACCTTTGCCCTTTTTCGAAGAAGCTTTGCTAGTCGTACTACATAAGGTTTAAATTCTCGCTGATGGATGCCTTGCCTTCTGACTTCCAAACCAGAATCATCTGAGGCTTCTGGAATAAAGGCCCATCGGTACCTATGTATACAGAATGATTTCCATCAACATTAGGAACAGACTCTGTGCCATCGAACACTAGGTCATAAAATATAGTTGGAAGATTCAACAGCTGTGCCACTTGTAGCCATCACCTTGGGCATGTTTCCTAACTTGATCCTTTTCTTTATCAGTAAATACAGATACTAACTTTCTCACAGAATTGTAAGAAGTAAATGAATATATAAACTTGTAAAGTGCTCATCACTATTTTTTCATGAGCACAAAGCAATTCCTCAACAAATGTTTCTACCCTAATTAACAGACAAAATTTCCACCATATACTTGCCCAAATGCTCCCTAACTGCACAGTAAGGAGAAAAAGGACAAATAATTTGAGAAAAATTTAAGTAGGGCTTTCATACCCCAATTTGTATTTTTATTTTGTGTCTTTTTTTAAGTAAAATTCATTTACTAATATGGAAAAAAGTCACATAGTAGAAAAGGGAACACCGAAGAGTCTCCTCCCCACTGTAGGATCAACATTGCCAGTCTTGTATGTCCATCCAAAGTTTATGCAGAAAAGAGCATATATTTATACAACCCTCCTCTTTAAAACAAAACAAGATTGCTTCTTGCTTTAATTATACATCTTGGAGATGATATCATATAAAGTTCCATCCTTTTTAACAGCAGCATAGTGCTCCAGTGTTGGAAGGTATTGAGTTAACCAGTCTCTTAGATTATCCAATTTCTTGCTTTTACTAAAAGTGTCATGATGGTCACCCTCATATAACACTGACTTTGTGCACATCTGAGAATGCAGTGGTCCGATACATTTTTAGGTATAGAATTACTGGCTTAATGAGAATGTGTACTTTGAATTTTTGTTAAGTTGCTCTCTTTTGTCATCTCTTCCCAACTCATTGCTGCCTTTCAAGCATGGTGTCTTTTAGTCACACCAGACTTTTAAATTTGTACATAAATTATCAAATATTTTGAACTTCTGAAATAGCCATGCTTAGAAAGATATAAGATTAAATTCTCCATGTTATACTCCTTTATAGATTAAAAAAAAAAGACATAGTACTTTAAAGAAAAGCTGTAGTTACTATTTAAGTATATTTCATCCTTTCTAGTAACTATATCCTAACAAGTGGAGAGAATAAGCTCATTTTGGTTCTCCTGGAAGCCAAAAAGTTGACACAGTAGGCACACTGCCTCAAGCCTTGAAGATAAGCATCCTAGTTAACCTTGGCGACTTTCCTACAGCCCTGTTTATTATCCTCTTCTGAATTTCTTTAGGAGTAACTTTAACACATACCCAACCACTAAAATTTGTCAAGAAATAGATGTATACAGTTTTCAAATGCAGGAAAAAACATGAAAAGGGGGGAAAAAAACTGGAATTAATCTAAAAGTAATTTATGGTTCTTACCAGTATATTTAATGAAAAGTAAGCTGTGAAATAGCTATTTTTGGAGGTAAGCATGTTCAAATATAGAAAGATCCTGATATCTTTATCTTATTCTACTCCAGAAGAATAACATTACACAACATAATGCATACTGATCATGTGGACAAATTTTCCAATTATCTTAGCTATATTTCAATACAACTCATATATGTATAGTTTGCCTATTTAAAATTTAAATAAGAAAAACCATAATTAAATATTTTTGAGCACTTATGAACGAGGCTTTGTGAAAATTTACTTGTATTAATTTTCTCAGTTCTGTCATCTCTAGTTCAGTTCACTATAAAACAACCCTTTTGATTCACTCTTTCCTATTTCCAGTCCTTTCTTCGATTTCTAAAATGCAAGCCTGCCCTAGTAACAACATTTCATCCTTTAATATGCTCCCCACTGTCCTTAGGTTAAAGTTCCTATTCTCTAATACAGCTTACAAGGCTATATAATTCATAATTCAGTCCCATTCACCCTCTTTCAACATTCTGCTCCAGCAATGCTAGCCTTTCAATATTTCCACCATACCAAGTTCACTCCATCTCGGCCTTCACACATGTACCTCCCCCAACCCGCACCTTTCACCACCTTCCTATAAAACCGCCCTCATGGCCTGCTCTGACCCTCAAAACTAGGCACGGGGTCCACTGTTGTGTGACTTCACAGCACCTTGGACCACATCTTCTCTTGAACCATCCATCATGTGTTTAACTATGTCTTACGTGAGACCTGACACTGGTGAATCATGTACCCAGTGCCTTATATCCAGTGGGTATTCAATTTGTTGATGGAATGGTCATTTAATTTTAATATATCTATAGTAACCATTTACTTCCAATAACCGTTTCCCCATCACCCAAAAGAATTACACTTTAATAAAAATATTATTTCAAGTTACATAAAAACTCTTTAAAATTAGTCTTAGATATCAGTGACCAAAGCAATTGCATTTAAAAAAATATCCATTTAGCATCCTTTTACTTACATCTGAAACTGAGGAAGATTTTCAGAGGGCAATGCCAGGGCCAAATCCAAAAATTTGCAGGCAGAGAGATAGAGGTTTAACCACCGCTGACTGTTGTATGAAGTAGAAAAGCCATTGCCACCTGTGTAGGTTGTCTCCAGACCAGCCACAGATGGGCCTGAAGTCCTGGAAGCGGGAGGCTGTTGTCAGTAGCTGCCCCTGGGAAGTCCTGGGGATCCTCAGAGGGCTAACTAATATTTTTCATAGTTATTCTGCAAAGTGCACTTGTAATTACTAAGGGAGGTTATCACTGTAAATTTAGCTATTCTCAAAAAATTCTCTTTTCCTTTGTAAATTTTATGAACATAAAAACAGTACAGAATAACTTGTGTTATACTCAAGAAATAGAAACACACAAGCTGTGAACCAAGAGACCTGTGTTGTTCTGCGAGGGGGCGGGGGGGGGGGGGGGGGGGGGGGTAGGGTCCTAATTAACCACCGGAAACTGTCTTATAAACCTGACACTGAAAACGGATAAAGTATTCAAGACATAATGGTCTTAAAGGAACTTTTCAATTTATACACTTATTTGTACAAAAATTTCTGTATAAATTAAGCTATACTTAGTCATAAAATAAACTACCTCTACCATGAAAAATAGTTATAAAGCATTAAATTGAGATCACTCTGGACGATCTGGGCATATGGGTAACTTAGTGACAGGTTACCTGCCATCACAGGCTGTGCTGCTTGTTTTACAGCCGAAGCCTGACTGACCAAAACCAAAATGGCTCATGTTGCTGCCGTACGAGGTCTGTCCTGAGATTATCGAGCCAATGTGAATCTAAGTAAAACAGTTTTTTCAGCCAATACTTTTGGGACAGACCTCGTAATATTGTATTACTTAAAAAAAAAAAAAAAAAAAAAAAATTGGGTTCTAGAAGCCAAAGGCCGCAAGAAGGATAGTTTAATCCAGTCTAAAGTGCTTATAAGTAAAAATATACCTTAATATGATTAAATAGATAATAACAGACTAAATACAAGGTAGAGCAAAAGGTTTACAGTTGTATGTATGGAAAAAAATAAAATAAATGGTATAAAAATAAACTTCTGCATACTCACAATTGTAAACCTATTTTTTAAAAACTTATTCTGGAGATAGAGGAATGGATGCGGGAGCAGAGAGAGAAACGTCAATTTTGCAGCTCCACCCATCTCTACAGTTTGTCCCCTGTTGACTCCTGCGTACACCCAGACCCAGGACCAAAGCCATAACCCCGGCACCCGGATGACCCTGGCACACCAGGACGACGCTCCAACCCACTGAACCACTAGACCAGGGCTATAAAACTACTTTTGCCCTATCCTGTATATAAAATATTTAGAAAGATAGTATATGTGTACTACTTTCCTCATTGTAAAGTAACATTTTGGATGCTTTTAGGATACTAAACATTTGACAAGAATATATTGAAATTAATCACATATTACCGTGAAATGTCTTCATCAGCAGTGAGTTCCTGCTCCATCAGTAAAAATACCTGTACCTAAAAACCATGGAATAAAAGTTGAATGTTTTTTTTAAACTGGATATTTAATCCTTTCCTATATACTTTAGGCTATATTTTTATTAATCTAAAAATAAATGTTAGGATACAACTTCAGGATCTTTATACTTAGTTTCTGGTAATAAAACTACACACTTACCACAGAGAGCTGCTAACAATTTGGCAGAATTGAGATGAAAGTATGTTTTTGTTTTCAGTGAATATGGAACAGAGTTGCAGTTATTAAAAAAGGAAAAATATTAAAAATTTCTTTGGGGGGAAATTATAAATGCTGGGTTTTCAGAGCTGTAGATTCCTTTCCCTTTCTTTATTCATCTTCCTTTCCCCAGCTCCCCAAACCGTTCAGGGGAGGGTGACAGGTATGGGTTGGGAGACAAATGTATGGGGGCCTGGGGAAGTTTATTGTTTGGGAGTTTTACAAAATCTATGAAAAAAAGTCTCTCTGAAGCAAGCTTAACTAGGCCAAGGGCTGCATTCAGTGAGTATGTGCCTATGTCAGTCCATGAAAATACAGCTAAAACAAATCTAATCACCACATGGTACTGCTACAGGTGGGAACCAGGCCTGGCAGCCATAATACAGGTAAACAATTGGTGTAGAAGAGGCTGAATTAAACTAGATCAGACAAAGTAATGATGCACAAGGAGCTAATATTAATGTTGTATATTAGGAAGTTTAAGCTGTATGGAGATAAAAATCTGATTTATTATTTTTCAACAAATTGTCAGGAAAGGGCTTAACTAGAGTTTAATTCTCTGCCAAGATTAGTTTTTGCACAGTAAGCACATTGACACTAATTGCACTGTTTTATAAATTACTTATACCTGCACTGAGTTAAAATTAACTCACAAGTTCTGTAATCATGGTAGGCCAAAGCGAGGTAAGGTGTTGTGGAGACATTCTTAGAAGTAACACTCTGAAAAACAGGAACACTTGCGAGTGGAGAGTTGGCACCTGGGGCAAACGAAGACTCTCAACCAATCTCTCTGAAAGAAATGCAGTATATTTTCAATGCCTAAATAATTAGAATCATTTTAATATAGAATTTTCTATATAACCTAGTCCACTACTTCTCAAACTTTCTGTGAAGGACCAACTCTTAAAAATGTCCAATTTGCTGCAGATGGATACTTCTGTAAACTATAAAATGAATTATTAGGAAAAAAAAATTTTTAAGATATAAAATACAAATGTCTTCTCACTAAATTCAATAAATTCTGTCAAACTGTTAAAATGTTTAAAATGCTTAAATTTCTTACTTCCCATGAATAAGGTAAATAGACTGGTGTTGGTCCATGAGACCCCAGTGAGTAGCACTGATCTAGTCAACTTTACAAATCACAAGACAGTGTGCATACTATCTATGCAACAATGGATATAAGGGGCCAGGGAAGAAGGAGTCACTTATCTTGAGAGAGAAATAATCTCACTAAAGGATGACAATTGTCATCTCAGCCTAGTCCCCATATAGGCTGCTGTGGCTGGCAGCACCAGCAAACTGACCTGAGTAGCAAACAGTTCTGCCCCAGGGCAAGTTCCTCCCAAGTGCACTCTTCTTCACAGTCACTCCCTACCCTGGCCCTAGACCACAGACCTCAAAATGTTCATTCCAGTAAAAATGTCCTGGCTCTGCCTTATTTCAGTCCTCTCCTTAAAGGTATATGACCCCTTATCCACAATAAAAACAAATCTAACATCCTGTCTACTGCAAAACAGTCTTATTCCTCAGCCTCAAACATAAATTTCTAGGATATTTGAACCAAATAATAAAAAAAAAAGACCATGTTTATGCAAATTTTACAAACTCAGTGTTTGATTGCTTTTAGATGCTGGTGATATTTTTTACTGTTTCATTGGAATAATTTTCTAATTTCATAACATTTTAAATCTACCAACATTTGTAAATATTTTCCCCAATTTACAACTTAGGGAAAATATTTTCTAAGGAACCAAAAGCCCTGCAGGTTGGAAGGTAAAGAAAATAGTTTTTCACTATTTACCTTGTATATCTGGAAGATATTTTTGGTACTGATCAATTTCACTGCTAAAAATAGCAAATGCTAATCTTTTGAGAAGCATGGCTCTCTGCTCTAGCTCCACATCTCGATTAGCAAAGAGATTAAGTGAACTGCTTTGAGCCACAGCTACGCGAGCTGAAAAAAGAATGCAAGTTAGAGATTGTGACAGTCATGTCATTTTTTCTATTGCAGGTGTTTTAAAAAATGGTAGATCCTCTCTGACAGCCAAAGTGAAAGGAACATGGGTGGAGGACTCCGGCAGGACTCAGGCTCCTCTCTGGAGCCAGCACGCACAAGCCACAAGGCCAAGGGTAGGATCTGTGATGGGGAAAGCCAGTAATTTACAGCTGTAGGTTTCTGAAGGTAAAATCACTGACAATGCCATTTTATACCTGGTTTGCCTTACATTTTATCACCCACCCCCTGCTCACTCTTCTGCAACCACACTGTTTGCTTGCTTCATCTTGTTTGCTTTTCCTTGGACTCATCAAGCTTGTTCCCTCCCCAAGACCTTCATCATTTTTGTTTTCTATGGCCTAGAATTCTCTGTCCCTGGAACATCTCAAGGTTGGTTTCTTTAGTTTCACTTCAAATATGAGCTCTTTAGCTGTTATTTAAAATATATTGCACTGCCCTGTTCCTTCACAACTTCCTCCCTCTCTGAAATAATCTTATTTGACTAAAGTTAGCATGATGCCTGGCCCATTTTTGTCTTTTAATAAATATTTGTTGAGTAGATGAATCCGATCCTTAAAATAGTGCTGTGAAGAGTAGAGAAGAGAGAATATGCTGTTCCTTTCTTTTCTAGAGGGTAGAACTGCAGCCTGTATTAAAGAATTCACATGGGACTCATACAGGTTCAATCAAGTTCGCTATTTCAGGTCATTAGTAATTTCCAAACTGTAAAAAAAATTTTTTTAAATCCTTTTTCTTCAGATGAAATACTATAAGGAACCCTAATATATAAACTCAATCAAGATAGAGTAGAAAGGGAGTGTAGTGTGATTCCCATCTTTCTGGTTCTTCTTCCTTCCTTCGGGGGAAAGGGAGAGAGCCTCAGGGTTTAGAGTGACTTGGCTGGAGCTGCCTGCCTCCCCCTGCCTTCCCACGTGTTGGCCTTCATTTCTTCAACAATTACTTAGTGGGTGCTTACTATGTGCTGAGAGCCGAGGAAACAACTGAGAGACACGTGGCCAAATAATTTTACTTATTATTTACCACTATGTTGTCCTGTTTAAGTTTTAACATTATATTCCGATAGGGTACTAAGTATAACTTGACAGAGCTAATTCAACGAGGGGTTTCTAAAAAAAATAAAGCAAATAGTAAGAATGGATCATGTACAAGAAAAACACTGTTTAGGTTGTCATCCCATTATACTCACTCATCAAATCTCTAAATGTTGTCTTATCGTGCGTCATCAGATTGTCCAGAATTGCTCTCCAACTGAAAAAGACAAGGATTATGATATGTAATTAAGATTTTGCTACTGTTATTGTTAGAAAGTGTTCTTCTTTGCAGGAGCTTTTGATAGACTTTATGAGATGCATTACCATGTTGAATGAAACCAAGACAATGACTTACTGATTAACACATGACGCATCCATCTGAAAGAAACTGGGATCCATAAAGAGGTCAAAGGCTTCTTTTTTCCAAGCTCTCCGGGTGTACTGATAGCCACTAAGACTGCTGAGCAGCTGGACACAGGCTCGGTAACTAGGGGCATTATGTGCACTAGGAGGAAGGAAAACCACATTAACCTGTATGTGCTAATTATAATCACCATGCTAAGTTATTCATCAGTGTTCACAGTTACCTAAAACAATGATAGGTGAAAAACACCGTAAGAAATTATTTTAATCATTATAATTCAAGGTAAAAATAATATCATGTTGTGGTAATTCAAACAATGGCCTTACAGAAATATAACTTACTTCTAACAAGCTATGAATTAACGAAGAAATCTACTTAAATAATAATGGTACCTGTGATTTCGGAGGTAGGGCACAACATAATGCATAATATTTACAAGTAAAGGAATAACTCGTTCTTTTTCATCGCTATAGAAAACCATATCCAAAAGATGAGCCAAAACCTAGGGGAAAAAAAAAAGAAATGAAATATGGAGTATAATTTAAGAGCTGAAAGTGAAGGCATGCAGAGGTGGCTTTCATATTTAGGAAAAACCCAGAGTTCCTTAAAATTAGAAAAATCTAAAATCAGATCTCCCTAAGCCATTTTTACATTAATGGTTTCTGCCACTATTTGCTATTTTGTTCATTGTAACTAAAGGATATAAATATGGGCAAATTTTACTATTTCTAATTGAAATAGGAAAGTATAGAAAAGGAGAATCAAGATCCTTATAATGTGACAGTGAGGAAAGAGGGAATTTAAGACTAGAAACTCAATATTCTCTTTTCCTAACCTGGTTAAAAGGGGCTTGGGCTGTTCAAGTTTCAACTCTGTCAATTAATAACTAATTGATTTAATCATATACTAGCCTTTAGGACGCTCTGTATTTACAACTGTAAAGGGGAAACAAAAATGACCTGCAAGGCTATATAACAGGATACAACACCCCCCAAAATAAAAACAACAAACAAACAAACAAACAAAAAAATGGAGCATGTCAGAGGATGCATACAAAAATGTACTATAAAATGCTTTATAGTAGCAAACATCATACATACCATCTCTGCCTCTGCCAACCACACTGTGACACAAAAGCACTTACCTTGTTATAAAAAGTAAACTTTAAAAAATAGTACTTGGAGAAGATAATATCTAAGGTTATTATCATTAACATTTAACAAACTAACCCAAATACTAAGTCAAAACTTTATATAGTGTTTTTTAGAAGTACAAAATGAGTTTTCTTTTTCTTTCTTTTTCTAATCCTCACCTGAGGATATTTTATCTTTGACTTTTAGGAGCTTGTAAGAGAAAGGGAGAGCCAGAAAGCACTCGGAGGGGGTGTAGGCAGAGGCAAACATGAAACTACTGCTTCCCTTATGCACCCTAATCAGGGATGGAACCCTCAACCTTTTGGTGCATAGCACGATGCACCAAACTACTGAGCCACCTGGGAAGGGCCAAAATGAGTTTTCAGATCAAAAACTCTAAGAATTGCTTGCTAATATTTAATTGTTAAACTATTTACTGAAAGTTCATTTAAAAAGACTTGATAATATTTACCTCAGAAAGTAATGTTAATGCATGGACACTATATACAGAAGGGGTGATGTTTGAAGTTTCCATTGCAGGTGATAACATATCTAAATAAGAGAAAAGACATGTAAAGATACAGTTAGGTCTTTCCCCACTAAGAAAGCTACCTGTTAAACATGAGAGAAAAGGGATGATGTTATGGTATTTATGGTATTTATAGTATAATTGCAGTGATTTCTTACTGGATATATACCTGTAAATATAAACCTACGTAAATGTTTGCAATCAATACCTTCAACATCAGATTCCAGATTAGTTCCATCTACCACTATTTTGGGAGAAGGCTTAACTTCAAGATTCCTTCGCAGCCATGTTGTCTGTTCCAAAGAAGAACCAGCAATTGCACCAATCGCATCCACAATTTTATGAGTCACATCCTAAAGAAACAAGGAGAAACCACTATATACATATGGTCACACACACACACAAAACTTTAAAGATAATCTTATTTGACCTCATTTTAGTGTTGAGGGCCCTGAGAAACAGAGTTCTGGCAACAGAGCTCAATTCAGAATGCCTTACCTGAAGGTCTCGTTGGTCTTTTTTATTTTCCAAACTGGGGTTTTTCATAATAAACTCATTCAAAACCCTAAAAGAGCCAAAGAGAAAAAAACAAACCAGAAACATTAAAGAAAATGATGCAATCTAATTTCTCATAGTGAGCGAGTGACTTTGTGCTTTGAATTTCTACTTTATATGTTTAATGAATACACACACATATACATATATATCCTATGACTCAGCTAAAATGCATAAGAATATACCATGAAAAGAAAGCCCTAGCCCTCGCTGGTGGCACAGTGGACAGGTGCCGGCCTGCAAACCCAAAGGTCGCTGGTTCAATTCCCAGCCAGGGCACATGACCAGGTTGCAAGCCAGGTCTCCAGCCAGGTCCGTAGCAGGTGAAAGGCAACCATACATTGATGTTTCTCTCCCTCTCTTCCTATCTCCCTTCCCGTCTCACTGAAAAAATAATAAATAAAATCTTAAAAAAAAAAAAGAAAGAAAGACCTGACTGGGGTGGCTCAGTGAGCAACGGCCTGCGAACTAAAGGGTTGCAGGTTCGATTCCCAGCTAGGGTACATGACTGGATTGCAGGCCAGGCCTCCGGTTTGGGGGCACGTGAGAGGCAACCACACATTGATGTTTCTCTGTCTCTTTCTCCCTCTCTTCCTCTCTCTTTGAAAATGAATAAAATGTTAAAAAAAAAAAAAAAAAAAAAAAAAAGAATAGACCATGAAAAAACATGTACAAGGACATTCACAATAGCATTATTTGCAAAAGCCAAAAAATAGAAAGAATCCAAATGTCTAGCAACAGGAGAAAAAACTGTGGCATAGTCATATAATGAAATACTAAACAGCGATAAACATGAATAAATTATTGCCACATGAAATGACATGAATAAATCCTACAAGTGTGAAAGACCTAGACACAAAATAAAAATTATATTCAAAAACAAGGCAAACTTTATCCATGGTGTTAGAAGTCAGAACAGTGGTTATGTCTGGGGAGAAAGGAAAGGATAGGAATTGGAAGAGGACCTGAGGGGACATGTGGTATTCAATTTTTAATTTAGGTCCGTTATTAAACATTTTGTGCGCTCACTCTGTAATAACTTGTGGAGTTGTGTACTTACTAGTTGTATGTTTTTCTGTATGTTTTATGTATTAACCAAATAAACAAACAAAAAAACCCACCAGCCTTGGCTGGTGGCTCAATCAAACCCAAAGGTCACTGGTTTGATTCTCCAGCCAGGGCACAGAACCAGGTTGCAAGCCAGGTCTCCAGCCAGATCTATAGCTGGAGGCAGGTGAAAGGCCACCATACATTGATATCTCTCTCCCTTCCCCTCTCTCTAAAAATAATAATTTTAAAAAACCCACCAATTTTAAATAGAAATGATTTCTTACCCTGTGTGTGTATAAATTGAAAATACTTCATAAATTCAAAAATTCCCATTTCCTAAATAATTCCACTCAATATTTACTTTGACTTGATTTTACTTGGATAAATTATATGCATAATTATTTCCAAACTCATATGCAAAGAAATACTGAAAAGCAATTTTCATATTGAATTCTATTTTATAACTACGAATTTTTAGAGGATCAGCAGAATTACTGGAAGAAAATAAACAACCAGAAATTTAAAGGGGGAATTGAGTTTCTAGTATGACTGAACATGTCCAACTTGTTGTTTAAATGCTCCCTTACACACACTGAGAAGGACATAGGACCCTTCGTTATATGTGAAATGACAAAAGAAACAAACAGTAGCTAAAGAAACAGTAAATTTTGTAAGGCAGAAGCTGTAATGACTTCAATTCTTAATGAAATTAGCCAGTAAGGTTATTTGGTAACAATTTAAAACACTGTACATATATTTTCTCCTTAAGCCTTAAAACAACTTGAAGGCAGGTAGGTCAGGCTTGATAGGAAAATAGCCTTGGAGAGGTTTACTGATGTACCCAAGGTTACGGAGGGCTGGAATTAGAGATTAGAAGTTAAGAATCAGGAATCTTCATTAGAATATTGTTCGATTTTTAGTATTTATCTCTCATTACTAAAAATTCACCCACATAGGTTATCTAAACTTCTGATCTGGCAATTATAGACATTGAGTCCACTGTTACTTTTATTACACCTTTAATCTCTAAAATTCCTTCAGCTTTTGACTTGGAAAAAGTCAAAAAGCAAAAGGGTCCAGGGATCATCATGAACCCTAGAATTCGTGAGCAGGATCTCTAGCTCCCTGTGCTGGACACACAATGTTACTCAGCTACTATAGGCTGATCCACTCTCTTCAAGCTCTCAACTTTGTCCCTCCCCCTTCTCTGTTTCCTGCAACTATACAGGCTGCGCACAATCAATTGGCAAAATTGTAGTAAAATAAACATCACAAAAGTGTTCTACTTTGAAATAAATTTATTCTTTTATGTAATTACATAAATAGTCATTTTTTAAATTGTTTAAAACAGTCGAGGCCTTTCCATGCTACCCGCTGACGGGCCGTACGGCGTTGTTCTCGGTTCCCGCGTAACTTAAAGGGAAACTTTCACAATGTCCGGAGCCCTCGATGTCCTGCAAATGAAGGAGGAGGATGTCCTCAAATTCCTGGCCGCAGGGACCCACTTAGGTGGCACCAACCTTGACTTCCAGATGGAACAGTACATCTACAAAAGGAAAAGTGATGGCATCTACATCATAAATCTGAAGAGAACCTGGGAGAAGCTCCTGCTGGCAGCCCGCGCCATTGTCGCCATCGAAAACCTTGCTGATGTCAGCGTCATATCGTCCAGGAACACGGGCCAGCGAGCTGTGCTGAAGTTTGCTGCTGCCACTGGCGCCACTCCTATTGCCGGCCGCTTCACCCCGGGCACCTTCACCAGCCAGATCCAGGCAGCCTTCCGGGAGCCGAGGCTGCTGGTGGTCACCGACTCCAGGGCTGACCACCAGCCGCTCACCGAGGCGTCTTACGTTAACCTGCCTACCATCGCTCTGTGTAACACAGACTCTCCTCTGCGCTACGTGGACATCGCCATCCCTTGCAACAACAAGGGGGCTCACTCGGTAGGCCTGATGTGGTGGATGCTGGCCCGGGAAGTTCTGCGCATGCGTGGCACCATCTCCCGGGAACACCCATGGGAGGTCAGGCCTGATCTCTACTTCTACAGAGATCCTGAAGAGATTGAGAAGGAAGAGCAGGCCGCTGCTGAAAAGGCTGTGACCAAGGAGGAGTTTCAGGGTGAATGGACGGCCCCAGCTCCCGAGTTCACTGCTGCTCAGCCCGAGGTGGCCGACTGGTCTGAAGGCATGCAGGTGCCATCCGTGCCCATTCAGCAGTTTCCTACGGAGGACTGGAGCACTCAGCCTGCCACTGAAGACTGGTCTGCAGCTCCAACTGCGCAGGCCTCCGAGTGGGTGGGAACAACTACTGAGTGGTCTTAAGTTGGGCTGCAAACTCTTTTAACAGAAGGGAAATAAGGTTGATGGAAAATAAAGTTTCTAAAAGTTGGAAAAAAAAAAAAAAAAAGTCAAACCCTGGCTGGTAGAACAGTGGATAAGGCGCCGGCCTGCGAACCCAAAGGTCGCAGGTTCAATTCCCCAGCCAGGGCACATAACCAGGTTGCAGGCCAAAGTCTCTAGCCAGGTCTGTGGCTAGAGGCAGGTGAAAGGCAAATCATTCATTGATGTCTCTCTCCCTCTCTGCCTCTCTCCCTTCCCCTCTTTCTAAAAATAATGAAATAAAATCTTAAAAAAATAAAAAAGTCTCCATTTGCTGCAATAATAGACTCAATTCAACTTCTGAATCTCAAGTACACTTTAAATAACTTTTCTTTATCCATGGACCTCATTATGTTTTCAATCTTAGCTTTAATAGCCTCTTTATTGGAATGAAGTTGTTTATTAATTTCTCTCTCACAAATGCTGCATACATAATAGTCTAAAGGATTTGCATCTGATGAACTAGTGGCCAGATTTCCTTTGACCAGAATTCAGGAACAATGACACAGAAATTCTTGCACCTTTTTGGCATTATGTGCTGGTACACTATCTTGTTGGAAGATAAAATGACATCCATTTGCAACTTGCTTCATCCATGGTACAACTACTTCTCTCAAAACATCAAGGTAAACATCAGCAGTCATCTTCAAGCCTTGTGGAAACAAATGCGGGGTTATGATATCTCCTTCATTGTTGACAACACCTAACACCATCACTGTAGCAGGAAATTTCATTTTCATGACAACTGGGACTTCATTAATATTCTCACATAGCCATCTGTTGTGTCTTCTGTTGACTGTTTGGCCCTGCTGAAAATTCTTTGCATTGGAGAGTGTTTTTCTTTGGGATGTTTCAATTTTGTTAGCGGTGTCCTTGCTTTTTCAAAGCATATTTCCTTTGCCTGCTGTGTCATAAACTGGCCTCTTAAGAACATACCATCTGTATCTGATATCTTCAGCAATAATCTTGTGACCCGCTGCATCTGACATCTGCAGTTCTCTTGCTATGGGGCACACTGACTTTCTTGGATCTTCATTGATGATCTCCTGGATTCTGTGTACAATGTCTAGACTTGTGTGATCCTTGCGTACCTTGTGCATTTTCCTTGTTGGTGTGGCGACATCAGGATTAGCATCGTACACCTTCTTCACATTGTAAACTGTACATAAAGGGATGTTGTTGAAGTCTGCAATTTCCTTAGCAATTTGCCCTGCATGCAGTCCAGGAATTATGGTTGCTCTAATATCGTATTCCTTCAACACTATGGTTGCTCTCAGAATTTAATACTTTATGTCTGAAACAATGATGTTAAATCATAACCTTAGAAACAGTTTTTCAAAATTAGTAAGAAGCACGTGAAATAAGGAGATTCAAAGTTATTGCCAACTGATTGCGTGCACCCTGAATATTCCCACATTTACTAGAAAACATGAGGCCATCTCACTGAAGAACCCTCTACTTCCCTCTTTTCTACTTCAACATTTTCTAGACCATTGGCTGCCAAACCAGAACTGCTAGTTTCCTTAAGGACCAGAAGGGTAGAAGGTAAGCCTATGTATATGGAATTACACAATTACATATATTAAATCACTACCACAACTACAGAGGCTGACCGAAAGACTGAAGTTCCTTGCTCTTAGTTGAATCCTTTCAGTGTGATAATAAATTGACTGTCATTGGCTATTAATGACACCATTGAACTATCTGGAGTAATGTAAAAAGGTCAGGGAAAAGTTTACTCTGTTCCCTTTCTTCCCTCCTTATGTCTTAAGCAGTCTTCCAAACTTTAGTGTGTACTCAAGTCACAGGAATCTTGTTAAGATGCAGTCTGACTGGGAATGTCTGTGGAAGAGCCTGAGATTGTACATTTCCAATAAGCTCCCACATGATTCCAATGCTGCTGGTTAAAGGATTAACTTTTAAGTGGCAAAGTTTTAAGAGAAAATGTATTCTTTCTCAATCTTACACCTGCTGCCATTCACTGTTCTCTATCCCCTCCCAGCTGTCTCTGGAATCTAGTGCTATCAATGAATCCCTTCTCTCCAGAATCTTCTATCACTCTCCATTTACATGATGCTTATTATTGGCCATGCACTATTCTAAGAATTTTACAAATATTTAACTCATTTAACTCTCATAACAGCTTCATGACAGGAACTAATACCCTCATTTTACAGATAGAGAGGTTAAGTAACCTGCCCAAGGGCACACAGCTAAGAAGGAGCTGGGATTTGTACCCAGGCAGAGTACAACTTCAGAATCTTTTCTAAGTAACTAGTAACAACTCAAACATCCTTAGGTCTTCCTTACCATTAATAGTGACTTTCAAATTACAATTCCTCATTACCTTATCATTTTTTTCTTTTCATGATCAAACATCTTCAAAGGATAACACACATCTTTCTCATTCTAACCCTTTGCTGTTCACACCTGTGCTTATTACCTTGCTGAATGAAGTCCTCTCCAAATCATAATTATAGCCTTTTAATATTCTTCATCTTCCTTAATCTCTCTGAAGGTGTTACTCGTGCCCTTTTGCCTTCTCCATGCTTTTACAGCACTGAATATATCTGGTTATCTTCTCACTTGTGATAGTTAACTGTTCTATCTCCTTTGCAGAGCCCTTTACCTTCTGTGTCCTGTTCCTTCACTTCATCAACAGTTCACTGTTCCTACCTCCCACTTGAAACAGAATTATCAGTCCACCCTCTTTCTCCTTTGGTTTATACTCTTACTAACTTGTTACTCATGTCTCTCCTCAAAACCTACAATCATTTTCACCCCCTGCCCAAAACCAATTTTCTAAAACTAAAATTAAAATGTAAAATCTTTCTCCATCTAGATCCCATCTCCTTTTTCATCCCATTCTACTGCCTGTGCCCTACTCTGTAATCAAACCAGACAAGGTACCTTGCTTCAGTACACCTTCCATTCCTATCTCCTGTGGCCTCCTGGAAAAAAGATTTTTCTTCTCCTACCATCTCCATTCATGGAATAAGTATTTATTGTGAACCAAGAACAGTGGTGAGCCAACTACAGACACCATCCATGAAACCACAG
Source organism: Noctilio leporinus (assembly GCA_004026585.1). Classification (NCBI taxonomy): domain Eukaryota; kingdom Metazoa; phylum Chordata; class Mammalia; order Chiroptera; family Noctilionidae; genus Noctilio; species Noctilio leporinus. The sequence continues at coordinate 4,962 of PVIW01002349.1, read as the reverse complement.
TGCCTACAGTTAAATAAGGGTGATGGGGATTTATCAAATAATCATACAACTATTAACACAGATTGGGAATATGACTTTTCCACGCCTGTTTATGCTCAAGGCCTTGAACTCAAATGATCCTTCTCTATGTAGTTCCACTTCAGCTATACTCATGCTCTCCCTTTCATTTACAGGCCTCATGTTTTAACATCTTGTTAAAAAAAATAAACATATATTTAAGGAGGAGAGAATCCCACATTCTCTCTTCCCTAAATAAACTCCTCACTAGATATAACTACTGCTATAATTTTTACATTAGCACATGTTTGACGTGTGTAGAAAAATGTACTGCTCTCTCCCTTCATTTACAAGCCTCATGTTACACACCTTATTTTATAGTTTAAAAATCCTATGAGAAGGTAGAGAGATCACATGGTCACCCAAAACATCTGATATATAGCTATTAGGACAATGAACATTCTTCTTTTATTTAAAATAATATTTTTAAGTGAAATTGCTTACCCAAGTATAAGAAACTGCCCTGGGGCTGGAAGACTCAGTTGTATAGAGTCTTTCAGTAGGATCAGCAGTGATGCCCAACTATCCACTAAATTGGGCACTGGAATTCTGCAAAATAAATATGTTTTTTATATACATATATAGAAATCCACAGTAAACTTGAGTTTTCTTTCTATTTTCCAACAGTCATAACATATTCCCCTTCTAGTTTCTCTGAAACATTCTACATTTTTATGCTATGAGAGAACAAAATTCCTAGAAGCTTTATCTTCTCTACTATTATATAAAAAGAAAATCAAATATGTTTCAAATACCCAGTGTGATTCATTGGTCTAGAAATTTTGCTAGTTTTTACATACCAGTTTTTAACATATAGGCTCTCAAAAGTAAAATACAACTGAAATCTCAGTTTAATTACTAACATCTTAGTCACTTACTACCTATCCTGTTCTCTCAACTTCTCTCCTATATTTGTTCTTTTTCCTTTATCTTTCTGTCTCATCAAAGAGACACCTGTGAATCTACCATAAACATTAATTAGTCTCTCACCTCTAGAGAAATGAAGATCATCTCTGTTCCAGTCTGATCTTAATCCTAACAACTCTATGATCTAAATTCAGATTTCAGGCAGTCACAACCAGTTTTAATATACTATATAACCTAACTTGATAAATGGCAGTCACAGATCACAAAATGGTGCTATATTTGGTGATTAAAGCTGAATTATCCCTATGATGGAGGACTAAGATTCAGATTCTCCAGTAAGAAGTTTATCAAAACTGTAGTCAACTAACTTTCTGTAGAGGGGTTCTTAAATGCAAAACTGACATGCTATAATAAAAAGTTATTTTCATATCATCATTCCTAACATTAAAAAGTCATATTAGGCTACCACATGCTCACCTATATCAAAAGAATAATAAATTCAGTGGCAATAGGCATGGTTTCAATCATAGGATTCTGCTTTTCATTTATAATATTTAAATACTTTTTTTACAATTCAGTGTTTTATTATCCAGGGTATCTTAAATCTGATACACTGACAGGTCTTTAGGCATGTAGGATTTGTATGGCTGGGTCAATAAGATATCCAATGACTTGTATTCATATATCCATAAATAATGTTTCTCTGTTTCTAGCATTTGTTCTTTTAGTTTTAGGGGAAAAAAGCAAATTCTTGAAAGAATACTGGTGCTTTTCTTCTATATTTCCTAACCTGCACACATTGCTAATGCAATAAGAAGAGACGCACATCAGTTATCTTACCTTTGAATATAAGCATAGAAAAACTGAAGCATGCAGACTTCCAAAGAAAGATGTTTCTATAAACAAAAGAAATCAATTTTACAGTGAAGAAAAATGCTGCCTTTGCTTTTTCATTGTTGCAACTACTCTGTATTTTACTACCTGTTTTTAATTTTAAAAAAATCAAACACAAGTTTGTTATTAAAACAAACAAACATACAGCTATCTTTCATTTTAGTAGGGAAAAAACAGTCAAGTCCTATTTAAAAAGTTGAAATGGATGGAAGGAATAAAAAGATTTTCAATTTCTCCCCCACCGACCAGCTATTACTTTTAAATGATCCATTTACTCTATATGCATGAAAGAAAACTAATTGCATTTTAATCAGCTTATGAGCAAGTGGTTGGTGCTATTAGAATTGAGAATTTTTTTTTTTAAGATTTTATTTAATTATTTTTCGAAAGAGGGAAAGAGAGAGGGGCAGGAAGGGAGAGAGACATCAATGTATGGTTGCTTTTCATCTGCCTTCAGCCACAGACCTGACTGGAGACCTGGTTTGCAACCTGGTTATGTGCCCTGGCTGGGGAATCGAACCTGCGGCCTTTGGGTTCGCAGGCCAGTGCCTTATCCACTGTGCTACCAGCCAGGGCTAGAATTGAGATCTTTTATGGAATGTGTTTTTAATCTCTCCTACCACATATCTATTAGTGTAGCCAGTCAATTCGGGAGCAATACCTAATAGCCTAAAATGTAGTCTATAACTAAAGACAGTGCTTAGTGAAACACAATAAAGAGAAATACCTGTTGTTAGAAATTAATAATAGGCAGAAAATGGAACAGATGACACTGACATTTACCAACATGTTCCTTTTTAGTAGCAACTATTTCCTTGAAGTTTTTCCCTCTTATCACAAAGAAAAATCAAGTATCTAATCTATTCAGAACTTAGTAGATTTACAGCAGAGAGGCAGCAGGTGGGGTGTGTATATGTGAAATTTGCTGTTACTTGTTTTCATATCCTACACACTTAGGCAATGTCTGGTACAAGTAGATGCTCAAAATATTAGGCTGAATTGAGCTTTTCACAGGCAAATTTTAAGTCCTATCACAAATGACCCAGAGGTGATTTTAGAACAGTAGGAAAACTATTAAAAAATTAAGCACAAAGCCCTGGCTGGTAGCACAGTGGATAAGGCACCAGCCTATGAACCCAAAGGTTGCTGGTTCGATTCCCCAGCGAGGGTACATAACCAGGTTGCAAGCCAGGTCTCTAGCCAAGTCCATGGCTGGAGGCAGGTGAAAGGCAACCATACATTGATGTGTCTCTCTTTCTGCCTCTCTCCTTTCCTCTCTCTCTCTCTCTGGATATAATAAATAAAATCTTTAAGAAAAAATAAAATAAAAATAAAAAGTGAAGGACACTGCCTACATGGAGAAAACTTTTACACTCTCAATTCAAGAAAAAGATAGAAGAAAAATGATTTCAACATTTTCAGATATCTGTAATAATTCTTCTTAGGATGTGATTAGGTCTTTTTTGAATGCCTTAATGTTTTCAGGTGACAATCATTTTCTGAGAAAATATGACCTCTTAGTATTGCCAGAACAAAGAGCAGAAAATGTAGAAAAGTCCATAATTTTAATATTTGTACACTTTTAATTAGTCTAATTAGAGAAAAGGCACTGTGAGTGCATAGCCTGTGTTGTCCATTTTTGTAGCTCTTGGAAAGCAGTCTTGTACATGGTCAAGGAATGACATAGACTAAAACAAAGGTTATGACAAAATGTGAAAGTTTATAGAATTAAGAGACTCATTTTGAGAAACAAGACAGGGATACCCACAGTCACAACTCTCACTCAACAGAACACTGGAGACCTAGCCACAGTGATCACACAAAAAGAAGAAATTAAAAATAGCCAAACTGGAAGAGAAGATGGAAAATTGTCATTACTTAGTTTTATATACAGACATGATACTGTATAAAGAAAACCCTAAAGATTCCACTAAAAAACTACTGAAACTGACAAAAAGATTTACTTAACTAGTAGAATAAAAAACAAAACAAAACAGAAATCAATTGCATTTTTATACACTAATAATGAACTATTAGAAAAGGAAACTAAGAAAACAATCCCATTTACAATTGCATAAAGAATTACTAGGAATAAATTTAACCAAGGATGTGTAAAAGATGTATTCAAAATACTGTAAGACACCAAAGAAAATAAAACTAAATGGAAGTACATACTATACGCATAAATAGGATGCATTAACATTGTTAAAATAGCCACATTGTCTAAATAATCTACAGATTCAACACAAGTCCTATTTAGATGCCAATGGTATATTTCACAGAACCAAAACAAATAATTCAAAAATTTATATGGAACCACAAAGGACCCCAAATAGCTACAGTGACCTTAAGAACGAAGAACAAAGTTGAAGAATCCAAGCTATACTACAAAGCGATTATAATCATAACAGCATGCTACTGGTATAAAAACAGATATATAGATCAATGAAACAGAATACACAGCAAAGAAATATACCCATGCCTATATGGTCAATTAATACTTGACAAAGAAAGCAAGAACATACAATGGGGTAGAGGTAGTCTATTCAATAAATGATGCTGGGAAAATTGGACAGATACTTGCAAAAATAACAAAACCAGAACTTCCCCTCACACTATATACAAGAGCAAACTCAAAATGAATTAAAGACTTTACCTAGCTATAGCCATCAGGGAAGAAAAAGGAATCAAAGGTATCCAAATTGGAAAGGAGGAAGTCAAACTGTCATTATTTGCAGATGATATGATAGTGTACATACAAAACCAGATTGGCTCCACCAAAAACTTACTCGACCTAATAAGCAAATTTAGCAAAATAGCTGGGTATAAAAATCAATATCCAGAAATCAAAAGCATGTTTGTATACCAATAATGAAACAACAGAAAATAAAAGCAAAAAAACAAATCCCATTTACCATAGCAACAAGAAAAATAAAGTACCTAGCAATCAACTTAACCAAGGAGGTAAAAGACCTGTACTCAGAAAACTACAGAACAATGAAGAAAGAAATCAAGGAAGACACAAATAAATGGAAGCATATACCATGTTCGTGGATGGGAAGAATTAACATCATTAAAATGTCCTTACTACCCAAAGCAATCTACATATTCAATGCAATCCCAATTAAAATACCAATGACAGAC